>JAQFYP010001486.1:0-15407 GCA_034694865.1 Bilobella braunerae
GGCAATGCCTTGTGGTAGAACGTTATACCGGAACAGACCTCGGTGTGTGTTGATGACCATGAAGTGCTTCGATGCGTTATCTAGTTCTATCTGGTGAAAGGCATCTGGACCGTCCAATTTGGAGAACGTTGTTCCTCCAGAGATCATTGAGTTCTTCAATCTGCTAAAGAGGGTATTGTGAACCGTTGAGCTGAGACTTTACCTTGTGTGAATCTCCTGTAATTCGGACCTTCCCGTTTGCCTTGGGGACCACGTACAGTGATGACGCCCAGTCTGAGTATTCGATCCGTCGAATCACTTTTGACCGTTCTATAGTGTCTAGCTCTGCATCAACTTTTGAGGAGTGAAGCGCAATGGGAATAGGACGAGCCTTAAGGAACCTTCGGGCTGCGTCGTCCTTCGTTTGTCTTGAAGCCTTCATTTGTACCGCGTGGCGGAGAAAATACGTCTGTGTATTTTCCAGAAGCGACTTCACAGACAACTTCTGCTGTGCAAAATCAGGAATGCTGTCACATTGCACCTTGCCGGCTGCAAGTGTCAGGCTGAGTCCGATTGCTCGTATTAAGTCTCGAACGAAGAGTAGTGGCTTACTGCATCGGGAGACACAGAAACTGTAGTTCACTGATTGACCACCGTGCTGCAGTTTGGTGTCGAATTCCCCGGGCGGGCGTAATTGCTTACCAGTGAATGTTCGGAAGACCCTGGTAGACTTCCGCAACGTTGGTGCCCCAAGAGTTTTATTCCAAAACTTCGCGCTATGGAGGCTCCTATTGCAGCCGGTGTCAATTTCCATGGTATGAGGGAACCCATTGACCTTGAGTCGAGTGGCGTCTTCGCCGTCCAAACCGTGGTTCTGCTCATGAGAGTTGACGTTTAACACGTGGTTGCCTACTCTGCTGCTTCCACCGTGTGCGCTGGCCTTGAGTTTCTGTTGTGACACATCTTCTTCCAATGACCTTGTTTCCCACAGATATGACAGATGGCGTCTTTGTGGGGACAATCTTCCGACATCTGCTGAGAGGTTGGCCCGCAGCATGGGCGTTGACCCTTTGAATGGTTGCCCTTGTTGCTGCTTCTCTCCTTGGTCCACCCTTGACTCCTTTTCCCACCACCAGCAACCGTCCCTCTGTATTGACCTCGCGCCGCTTCGCGCCGTTGTCCATGATAACGGGAATTTGCTGAGTAATGTACTTCACCTGCTGAAGCACCTTCCCTAATAGCTGACGTGACTGCCCCTGCTGCTTCCTGAGCTTTGGGTCTTAGGTCCTGTAGGGGTTTGGTGGGGGACCATAGGTCTCCAAAGAGAGTGCACGACGTTATGCCTGTTGAAGAAAGGAGGATGCCCTTGCGTCTCCTTCCGTCCTCTTCTCTATCTTATGTAAACCCATTCGTAAGGACGAAGGCGTTAATGACCTTAACCCAACCTTCAAGGTCGTCCTTGACAGGGTTAAGGGGTTGTAGGGTCCCAATGACTGAAGTCGCCCTCTTGGTTAGTTGCTTTGAACTGTTACCACGAGATGGACCTTCTGGTGACGTCGGTGGTTTGACCTTGACCATGATGACCTCTATGACCTATTCTCCCTCAATGGCGTTGACCTTGACCTCAAACGCGTCATGTCCAGAGGCTAATCTTATTCATCCTTTCCATGTCTACTTCAAATCCTTGTTTTTCTAAAAAAAAACGCCCTATTTTCTTGTGTACAAAATCCTACCTTAAAACAGAATTAAACAGACCATGGAACGCAGCACTCCTAAGTTGCTGCTATCTCCATTTTGCATTTCCATTAATTAAAACGTTTAATTTCTCTCGCTTTAATTTAACTTTATTTTAAACTTAAAGTAAAGTCTTAAGTTAAAGGCAATTCCATTTTCCTCCAACTAAGGGCTGGGCCCTTAGTTCCTACGTGTATTGGTTAGTGGTTTCCCACGTTCTGCAACTAAGGGACGGGCCCAGTGCAATATTCATTCCAGCGAGTGATCCCTATTCTTCATCCAGGAGTAGTGGGATCAGCGCTGCCTTCCAGCGAGTTCTCCCTTTTCTCAACACTTGTGAGTAGTGGTAGTGTGTAGTGGGAATAGCGCTTCATTTTCTAAGTTACTAAACTCTTGGCCAGTGCCTGGACCCTGAAGGCCTAGATTCCAGCATCTCCTCTCCATAGGAACTGGATTCTTTCCCTAAGGTCAAAAGGTCAGGTCACACCCTCTTCCAGCCACATTTCAGCCTAGGATTCTCCATTCTACTTCCTTGTGTCTGTGTGCTTGGATTCCCTATGCACTTCCAAATGTGCTAGGAGTGAGTAGAGTGTAAAGCACGAGCCACACCGGGGCCGCAGCGGCACGCAGCAAATGCTGGCGGCATAACCATAATCAACACGAGTGACAGGTTAGTTAGTCACCGTAAAACTTCTAATAAGAGACCCGTCCACTATTTCAATCTTATTTCCCGATCCCCCGCCCAATAAAAGAGAGCGCTCATTATTTATTTGTATTATATTTATTTTTATATTAAGGCAAATCTAAATCTAAAAATCACAATTAATTGATCAAAGTTGAATAATTTTCCAAAAAATCTTCAGCTTTTATTTTTTGTTCAGGCTTGTCTTGACGAAGAATTGTCAAACAGGTAATTTACCTGAATCATTTTTGCAAATTGGATTGAACTGTATTTCAAATTGAAATAAATTAGGCGTTATAGACCATTGTGCAATTAGCAATCTAAAACCGTTTATAATATCCTTAACAGTAGTGTTAACATAGGTAATTTCTTTGCAAATGAACCCCACATACTAGCTCAATTTGCGATCTCCCCGTCTACTGTTGGAGACCCGTCCGGTATTGGAGACCGCTCACTATTTGAATGAGGAGAGGTTGACCCCCGCTCACTATTAGAGACCCGTCCAATATTCGAACCCCGGCTCTTATTAGAAGTTTTACGGTAATTGCAATTAACAAACAACCAGAACTTATTTTTGTAAACAGTTTTACGTGTAGTCTAAGGTTCTTAAATACGCTGAAGCTAAAATATTCTCTAAATAGCTAAAAAACCATCCCTAATTAATAATTGTGATGGTCTTAAGCCGGGCGTGGTTATACTTAATTTGGAAAAATAAAGAAATTGATAAGTGGAAGAAATTTAAGGCAATAATTTTACAAAGATTAGAAAAATAACAAAATTACAAAATAAACTCTAAAAAAATTAAGTATCTCATAAACATTGCCTCTAAAATTTTAAATTATTGAGCAGTTGGAAATTCGCTTTAGGAATATGCTGCCAAATAAAATAACAACTCTTTAAAGAATATGCATCACGATTTTGCTGTTTTTGCGCTTGTTATTCAGCAAGTTTCCAAAGCATTTTCAAGTTAGCATTATTAGATTTTTCAAGGTTATTCGTAATAGCATGCAATACTTGAGGAGAACAATTGTTTGACATTGCCAAATTTGTGTGGTTCAGTTTTTTTAACATTAAGTGTAGGTAAAAGAGCGTTACTTGACATTTCGGCTTTGCGAATTATCAAGATGTAGGGGTGTAGGTAGGGATATAATTGGGAAGGAACTCATTAGCATAGATATTGTTATAAAGCAGCCATAACAGAATTCCCGTTGCATTCCACTCTTTACGGGCCTAGTTTGCAAACTTAGGACACCAATCTGACGTGAGGTCAAAGCTGCCCACTGATAACCGTATGCTACGACTCTACGCAAATGAGGTTTCTAAATGTTCTGATATCTACATATAGCTTAAATGCGTTTCTTGATTATCTAATTGTGATTAAAAATTAACAAGAATTTACTTTTGTAAATATTTTTAGGTATTGTCTAGGGTTCTAAGATAAGCGGAAGCTAAAATAGCCTCTGCAGCCATTCCTATTTAAATAATTGTTACACCCATCTTAACACCAGAGTTAGAATAAAGGTTATAAATGTTCATAAAAAGATCAAATCAGCTTACATGCGATTCCTAATTAGTTAATTGCGACTAACAAATAACCAGAACTTAATTTTGTAAGCAGTTTTAAGTGTAGTCTGAGGTTCTTAAATATGCTGAAGCTAAAATATTCTCTAAATAGCTAAAAAACCATCCCTAATTAAATAACTGTGATGGTCTTAAGCCGGGCTTGGTTATACTTAATTTGGAAAAATAAAGAAATGGAAAAGTGGAAGAAATTTAAGGCAATAATTTTACAAGGATTAGAAAAATAACAAATTTTTGGATAAGTGAGGATTTTTTGATAATTTTGGATTTTTGTTTTTAGAACTCTAGTTTAAAACCGGCCAAATTCATGTTTGCTTATTTTTTTTATTTTGAAATTGCACAAATTCATCAATGTAATTTCTGTAATGCAAGTCCAGATTTGTAATTTCAACTATTTAATTGTTATAAACTAATAAAAAAAATGTTTTTTAAATGAACCTTACATTACCAGGGTTTCCTAAGAACGCCGAAAAACCATCAAAAAGCTTAAACGCGTTTCTCGATTAGTTAATTACGATAACCAATTAACAAGAATTTACTTTTGTAAATAATTCAAGTAATTTCAATTAAATTCTAGTAATCAAATCATGCAACCTAAGAATCTCAGCCTTTGTTGACTAGGGCATTGCCAATTGTCAAATAGAAAAACCATCATCAGATATTTTTAGGCATAAACTGAAGTTTCAAATTAAGCGGTAGCTAAAATAGCCTCTAAAGCCATTCCTAATTAAATAGTTGTTATAGTACTCCCGTGTTAAAACAGGCGTGTTTATACCTAGTTAGGAAAATAAAGGAATAAAAAAGTAAAAGAAATTTAGCGTAAGGAATAATTGTACAGGAATAAAAAAAATAACGAAATTCAAAAATAAACTCGAAAAAAATAAAGCATCTCATAAACACTGCCTCTAAATTTTTCAATTATTTAGCAGAGTTGGAAATTTGCTTTCGAAATATACTGCCACATAAAATAACAGCTCTGGAGAAAATATGCATCAGGATTTTGCTGTTTTTTCTCTTTTTGTTATTCAGCAAGTTGCCAAAGCATTAGCAAATTACCACTATTAGTTTTTTCAAGGTTATTTGTATCTGCAGGCTACACTCGAGGAAAACAATTGTTCAACATAGCCAAATTTGTGTGGTCCAGTTTTTTAACATTATGTGAAGATAATGGAACGATAATTGGCATTTCGGCTTTGCCAGTGATCAAAATGTAGGGATATAACTGGAAGGAACTCATTAGCATAAATGTAGTCAGCATGACAACTAATACGACAGACTACCCGTAACATTCTACTCTTTTACGGACCTAGTTCACACATGCAGGGCACCAACCTGACGTGAGGTGCGGCCGTAGCCATCCAGTTATGACAAAATGATCAAAATGTTTAACAACTTAAATTATTGAATTAACAATAAAGTGTTACAATTTGACACAAATTGTTTTTTCACTTTTAAAACCTCGTTTATGGTAATACCATTATTAAAATTTGTGTTTACATGATTTTGCTTAATATGATCAGCATATACAGGGAGGTTTTAAAAAAAAATTCTACACATTTCTTGAAAAAAATGAGAATGCATCAAACAATGTTTCGTGTGTAACAAATATTACACCGACTATTAACTATATTTACAAAAATATGGAAGAACGAGCAACTGATCAGAATTTAGTTTAACGTGAAATTTTGCCCGATAAAATATTATTACCAAATATTGAACAGTTTAAAAACAGCAAAATTATGACCCTAACAAAGTGACCAAAAAGGGCTTCAAACGCAACCGTCAGGCTAAAAAACTAACATGTATTTCTATTCTCAAAACTACAATTTTATTCCGCAGGTACCAGTTGGTAATTCTGCATACACCTGGAAGTCAAACTGAAGTTACTTATAGGTAATTCTGCAGGTACCATTAGGTTTTTCTTAAATTACCAGTTACGTGATTGTAATGTTACATTTTTTTTCAAATAGCTATGGCCTCGAAGAACTAATGTCAACACGGCAATTGCAGGCGGAGTTAACGTTCAGAAGAAATCGTAGCTCGACGCCGTACTTATATAACCTAAAACACCTTACCAAAATTTTATCACAAGGTTTCTAAATTTTTCAGAACCAAGAAGACTCAGCTTCCAACAACTTTCTAAAAATGTCGAATTTTCAAAAGCTTGCATCTCTCCTACTTGTTGTAGCAGGATTCAATTACGGCCAGGCCAAAGAGATAGATAAACAACTTCAGGCTGAAATTC
Source organism: Bilobella braunerae (assembly GCA_034694865.1). Taxonomy (NCBI): domain Eukaryota; kingdom Metazoa; phylum Arthropoda; class Collembola; order Poduromorpha; family Neanuridae; genus Bilobella; species Bilobella braunerae. The sequence goes on from JAQFYP010001486.1 coordinate 6,222, forward strand.
GTAAACTATTTCCCGGTTACATCTCGGTTACTGAGATTCCAGATAAAGAACAAAAAGCGGTATGACAAAACAGTAACCAAGAAAAGCAAAAATGCATGAAGCAAAAATTGCTTAACGGGAAATTTTTTGTTGTAATGCTTTGTTTGTGTTGCTAGATTGAAAGATTGGTCAACGAAGGTAAAGATATTCCTGAAGAGGTCTTGGATAAGTACCAAGTTGTCATGCCCTACATCCTCGGTGGCGGTACCATCACAGCTTTTCCAGCTCGCTTCGTCGGAGGTGGTGGTTTACAGGGAAAACCTGTCGGGGCACCAGAACCAAGCGATGAAGCTTTCAATGCGGCCATTGGATTTTCTGTTGAAGAAATCTGTCAACACTTTATTGGGAATTATGCAAAAAAAGTCGTACCAGTAAAATAGTTTCATACGTTTAAATACGATTTATAGCATTATACTTAAATGTATCATTATGATATCGAGAGTGGAAATTTTTACAATTTTTTTTACTGTAGGTAATTAAAGCATATGCAGCGGCTGCCAAAAAAGGTATTGAGTCAATTGAAGTCGATGTGGAGTTTGTTGGATATACGAGCTTGAAGCTCACCTACAACGTTGGGTTCTTCAAGATTAAGCTCCAGGAATAACATGTCAATACTGATTTTGCCTTTGGGCACACCAATAAAAACTTCACTTTTGTAAACTACTTTGTTTTATTATTTCAAAGACAATCAAGCTCTTTGCAGCATGAATGTTTAGTGGCGACTGAAGTTATTTGGTTCAATCTAGTAAATGGGACTCCACAAGGTGGTGAGAGGCTGTAGAAAAAATGCTTTATAGGTTTTAAACATGTCAAAATGTAGGGCTGCAAACACAACATTATGTAACAACATTCTTCGTAACATCAGCTCTTCAATGCAACACATGCCCCGCTGTACTAAAGAAATGGCTCCGATACTTATAGTTGTTTTGTATTATAAAAAAGTTCGTAGCAGGATTGATTAAAATTTTTGAACAAAACAAAGACATTACTTTTATTCTTATACTAACCAAATAAACCGTTGTAAAACGGTCAACCAGTAGCGGAAGTAGGAAAGTTGGATTAGAAAAATTATAAAATCATTCCACTAGGAAACAGAAGTCCGGGTTTTCGGAGGTCAAGGGCTATTTCCGGGTAAAAAGGGGCTCTAGTGTCCTCATCAGGACTATCATAACTTTTTGTTTCATGCAAAAATAGAGTTTGACCTTGAAGGGTCATTTTGAGGTCAAGAAGTCATTTCCGCGTGAATGGGGGCTCTGAGGTAATCGAGACCATCATAATTTTTTGTTTCACGCAAAAGTAGAGTTTGACCTTGAAGGGTCATTTTGAGGTCAAGAAGTCATTTCCGGGTCAAGAGGGGCTCTGAGGTCATTTAAACCATCATAACCTTTCGTTTTATTGAAAAGTAGGGTTTGACCTTGAAAGGTCATTTCGAGGTCAAGGGGTCATTTCCGGGTGAATAGGGGCTCTGAGGTAATCGAAACCATCATAACTTTTTGTTTCACGCAAAACGAGAGGTTGACCTTGAAGGGTCATTTTGAGGTCCAGAAGTCATTTGCGAGTCAAGAGGGGCTCTGAGGTAATTTAAACCATCATAACCTTTAGATTTTAGATTCAAAAATCTTTGACACGACACGACTACAAACTTCTGCGCGTGCACTGTTTCAAAAAATTTATCTCCACTGAAAGAAATACTTCACTGGCAAGCTTCGACTTCCAACTTCCAAAGATTTCTACAGGATATTGGTATAAAATCTGATTCTGAGTTTCTGATGGTTACAGATCGGTGCGAGCGTTACTGATCATGCTAAAGTAAATTTTAAGTTCAAATGATTCTCTAGCCTTTCGCTGGATGGCGGCGGTAATAGAATTTGTTTTGAAAATTTTGGTTTAGTTGAGTTTTTGCTTTCAAGTCGACATAGTATCCACGCCTCTCTTTAGATGGCGTATGAAGACGGCGTCAGTAGTAAAATGTTTGTAATATGTTTAACTTAAACAAATTCATCGTTATTCATACAAATTACTAATGACAACTATTTAAATTTTGATGTTTGAAACCAGGTGCTGGAATATAGTGAAGTTTAGCCAACTTGACATTAGCAACGCCTGATATCGTGTATTAAATTGGCGCAAATTACTAGAAACATAATATTTGTCGTGAATATCTTTATAGTGTGGGATAGCAAAGCAATAGCGTCTTGGTATGGCCTCTTTAGGTATAAGAGACACCGTGGTCTCGTGGTAACAGCCTTACCTTTTTCTTTGCGTGGATCGTCGCTCGGTCCCCCCTTTTTCCGTTTTTCCACTACCCATTAATAGTTCCCTATCTTCCCGTGTTATTCCAGAGATAGGCAAAACACATAGACCCAAAAACTACTGGGCTGGAGTACTCGAGCGACAACAATTTAAATTCATATTAAATTGGAAAATTTTAATAAATCAATAACAAACGTCGCTAATTGTATGCAGACAAATATGCAACATTATTACGTGCTTTTCAATCAATGTGGCCATCAATATTGCTGGTCAAAAATGTTTCCGAAAACATAACACCCAGAAATGTCGCCTTGAATGTGGCTAATGACAAAATGTCGCCATGGAAATACCACATAGGCAACTGTGGTATCGTAAGTGGACTTTCTTATGACTGTTAAATGTCGGAAATTTCGACATAGATTTCGGTAAGTGTGGTATGGTTCGAATGCATTTCAAAAGTATAATGAAATATGACCGCCGATTACAAAATATCGCCATGGCAATACCACATAAGCAGGAATGGCATCGTTTTAAAGGAATAGACACACACAATCCATTGGAAGACATAAAAGCCAAATAAATTACCAGGATTGTCTCCAATTAAACGGTGAAAAATCACACAGGGTGGCAATGTGGATAAATTCATTGGCGCTTTTATACTTTAAACGGTCAAAAAATCAACAATTGTAATTGATGATTTCGAATTCAGCGAATCGTAAACTTTTAATAAAATGTATCACTTAAATTAAATTTAGTCGTCAAAAATGTTCAGAATTTATATTCAGCAAAATCTTCCAATGAAGAAAATCAGTACGTTTTTTTACTAATGCACTTACTATTATAATAATTTAACTTATGTAACGTTTTTCTTTAACTGATTTTGAAGAAGTTACCCTAACTTGAAGTTTGGCGTAGGTGTGTTCACGTTTAAAATAGCAATGATTATTAATAAAGAAAAGCAGTATTTGAAATCATTTGTAAATCAACAGATCCTACAAATGAATTCAACAACAGATTGTTCAATATATTTGCCGTTTTCCTGCCCTTTGCACCATTTCAGTTAAGAAAACAATTCCTACCTGTTCCCCGTTTCCTTAAAAGTACACGGTACGTTTCCAAATGCAGATGTACTAGTGTTATTATAGTTTTGAAATGCAGATGCAGAAGTGGAATTGCTAAACACGGACTGAGGCACCGAAAAAAGCCAATTACTATGAAGAATACAGCTATACATAAAATTTGTTAAACAATAATTTTTAGTAAATTTTAAACACCATTGATGTCTACTAGTAAGGTAATTTAGTCGACAATGTTTAAAAGGTTTTTATAGTTCATTTTAGTCAATTTACTAACAAAAGTAAGAATTTTTTTTTATTAAGTATTTTTCGTTACTCCCTAAGGGCCCTAAGCCCATGGAGCCGGAATGACTATTACAGTTAACAAAATTTTACAATGGAGTTCAGATTAGTATGTAAAACAAAGTGGAAAAAAGGAGAAGTGAAATAATAATAAGACAAAGCACAGTAATGTTTGAAGATTCTGTAAATTATTGGAATTAAGACAAAAATAAAAATCATTTTCATATCAATCACCCTGTGTGATTTTTCACTGTTAAATTGGAAAACAATCCTGATAAAATATTTGGGTTTTATGTCTTCCAATGCATTGTGTATGTATATTCCTTTAAAACGATGCCAGACCTATGTGGTATTGCCATGGCGACATTTTGTCATCATTTCCTATTTCAATGTACTTTTGAAATGATTTCAAATGATACCACACTTGCCTATGTGGTAATGATGTGGTATTTCCATGGCGACATTTTGTCATTAGCCACATTCAAGGCGACATTTCTGGGCGTTAAGTTTTTGGCAACATTTTTGGCCAGCAATATTGATGGCCACATTGATGGAAAAGTACGTAATGATTTTGTATATTTGCCTGCATACAACTAGCGACGTTTGTTATTGATTTATTAAAATTTTTCAACTTAATATGAATTTAAATTGTTGTCGCTCGCCCACTCCAGCCCAGTAGTTTTTGGCTCCATGTCTTTCCCTTATTTCTGGATTAAAACGGGGAGAACGAGAACTGAATTTAGAATTTCAAAAAAAAAATACAAAAAAGCAACGAAACAAACGGGGGACGCAGACTAGCCAATAGTCCGTCCTAGAACAGAACAGGTTTTCAAAAAATTTCACCAGATTTTCAATTCACTTCTTTTCCTGGATTATCAATATTATTAAATTTGGAATCCTGCAAATAAATTATTGGTTCTTAAGAGTGTTCTCTATTTTGAACAATAGGAGGCTGTGCGTTTCACAGCCAACAAGCTTTCATTTGTTCGCGCAAAAGCGGTGTTTCTAAATGTTTTATGGGAGAAACTCGAATGCTCTCCAATTGAAAATAGTGCTGCAAAACACGTTGTCCAAACAAACCTTTCCAAAGACAAAGGACCTGGATGGGACATAATTTTCTAGCGCTTCAACTTTGGGTTCCAATTTCATAATCGTCAGAAACATTGAAAATCGTATTGGAATACCTACTGCGTCAAAGGTTATTTGTTTTAAGTTGGGCTGGTTTGGTTTCCGTTATAAACTTTTATGGAATGTCAATTAAATGTGCAAAGACTGCCTTAATGTTATCCAGTCCTGCGACTTGCTTTTCACGGGTTTAATCATGGTTACAGTTTTCATGCAATACCACCAGTTACCAATTGCAATAGTTTAGCGGGTTCAACCCATAAGCCGTAATCTGTAAAAAAAAAAAAATGCTGAAATTTGCTCCATTCTTCTCAGCAACAAAAAAAAATCCGGATTTTTGGAGTACATCAAAATAGTCAATTTGAGCACAAATTCTCCAAATATTTAAAATATGATCTAAATAGAAAAAAAAACATGCATCCCCTCATGACAACCTGTGACGGCCAATGCTTTAGCTCAATGCATTAACCAACGTTATGCGACCAAAAAAAATGAACCAAAACAAAAAACATTCCATAACTTTCAAACAATAGCAAAATGTTTATTTTTCAAAAGAATTCCTACTGAACTAAAAAACAAACTACTGCCTACATAAGCTAATGCTACACCAAATACAGGGGCCAACGACCTTAACTTAAACCATACCAATACATGGGGCAACTCAACAACTCATCAGCCATACCAATACAGGGGGCCTGAACATCTTGCTACATTCCAGAGTTTGACACCAGAGTTCAAAACAGACATTTACAAGAACAGGACAATAGAGGCATGGACTAGGCACGGAAAAATAATGGAATTCAACAGGAACAAAAAAAAGAGACATTCAAAAGAACGGAACAAAAGAGGTTTTCAGCAGAAACGGATCAATAGAGTAATTCAACAATCAATAGAGGCATGGATCTTGGATCATTAACCGAAAAATTGAAGCATGGAACAGGGACGGAACGATTGAGACATTTAAAAGGAACGGAACAATAGAAGCATGAAAAAACAACATTCCTAGCATAAAAAAGTTTGCACATTATTAAAATTTTCTAGTTTTTTTTTTAAAAAAAAAACCGTCTAAATTTTTTTACCTAATGTTATTTTCCTGTTCCTGTTCCGTTTCCAACATGTAACAGGAAAGGAACGGAACCGGAAAAAGCTCTGTTCCTTTCCTTGAAGTCTAACCAGCCTAATTTGAATCCAGTTACCTCATGACTCAGATTCCTATTTCTTTACATCAGAACTAGTTGGCCTAGTTAACAGCTTTTGATTCTCTCCTGACTCACAGAAAGAGGGTTCGAATCCCCCAATCCGCCACATAACAAAAGTCTACACTTGGTTTTCCCCTAGACTGGCCTCTGACTGCGTATGCCATGTGCCTATAGCTTCGTTGTTAATCTTACTCGGGCACAAAATATAAAAATACACAAGATGTTTCCCAATAGCCTGGTGAGAGTTGAGAAGACGATCTTTATTTACATACATGTTTACGAATGAGCCCCTTCCATACATATCCCTGAACTCCCCCTTCTCCTCCTACATGTTCAGCAGCAGCTCTGCATGAATCTCAAATCAAGCTAATTTATGACAGTACAAAAAAGCGACATAGTCTTGCATGAGAGTAAAACTCATTATACATTAAGGACGAAAAGAATCAACAACTGCTTTATTAATGGGTGTTGTGCAAAACTGTTAGCAACAGCACGCGCCGCCAGCCGACGCACCGAGGTTAAGCGACCAACGTTTTACGCTATTGTATTTAACCCTCAATTATGAGTTTCCTATTCTAAAATCTATTCAAATCTTGATCATCAAAAATAAACAAGCTTAGCAAAGATTTTTAATAATCCCACCAACGAAGGAGCATGAAAGTAATGTTTCAGGGAGATTTAAACTCCTCGCCGATAACAAATTGCACCAAATTCAAATCCGCGGTTTCTAATTCGTTTTTTTTTTACAAAAAAAATGGAGTTTGGCAAAGTGGTCCACTGAAGGTGCACCTAGCAAATCGCAAGGATGACGTAGAAGGTCAAGTAAGGACTCTTTCGAAAGATCAGAATCTTGTCGTTTTTTTATGTAACTAAAACTTAGCATTCTTGTAGCCTATCCACTATTCACCCTGGTCAGAAAATACTATATAAAATATCTCTCAATTAAAATTAGAAATGATTAGATATTTTTTACATGAAAAATAGTAGAGGGGATGCGAAGTCCAGGGAGTCCTCACTTAACCTTTTATGTTATTCCAGAGCTGAGCTAGGTGCACCGGCGTTGGACCATTTTTAGCCGCAAATCGCCTATCCCGGTTTCTACGGTGATGTCCCCCCTTAATTATTAACAAATTAGGGTACATTCCCTGTTTTAAAAATTTTACTTAAATGTTAAATGAAACTGATTAAAATCTTATTTGTACAACTATTAAAAAACCGTTATTATCATTAATTTATTAAACTGGCTCTGGCAGACCAACCAACCAGATAGTTACTAAATCTGTTGTTTTTTTAGTTTATCGGAAGTTTATGCGCTAGAGTTACAGTATGGTTCAAGAAATTACAACAAAACTACCCTTGATTTGAGTCAGATTTAAATTTATGGCTACAATAGCTATTTTTAGTTGTTCGTAGCCAAAAGTTAAATTTCAGTAACTTGTTTAAGTGCTAAGGGATAGGTATCTAAGGTATACACATCAAGATTAATTTATCCCTAACGTTTTTTTTTATTTAAACTTAGGTTCTCAATGTCAGACCCCTGCTTTTGATTTAATGGTTACCCGGGGAAAATAACAATTGAAAGAAACCAAGTCTTGAATCCTTTTACTACGATAATGGCTAATTTCAAATAAAGCAAAAATTGTTGAATTTTGTGGGTGCGCCAATACTTTACTCTAGCTTGCTAATACAGGCTTGTGTGTGGAAAAATTTATATGTTAACTTTGCAGTTAAAAGTTAAACTCAACACTAATTTTATGATAAATTGTACATGTTGACTATTTTACACATCTTGCATTCAAGTTTTCTAACCACGTGTTTGTAGAATTGATAAGCAATTCTAAAATTAGGTTATTATGCCATCTAGTGTTAGTTTTTCTAACTCAATTTAAAAAAAAAGATTAGATTAGTCGACAAAACGTTTTCCCTAAATTCCTTTCTTTCAGTTTTAGTTTACTTGTCGTTTTCTTTAGTTAGTCGAGCTTTAGCATTTCACCTGAAATAACCTCTCTCTATTTCTGCTCTAGTTTCGACTCCATTTCTTCCTAAAACAATTAATTAAATTGAAATAAAGAGTTTAATTCCCGCAAAAATGGATTCATTTGACCTTTCGGCCATTCCATTTATTTAAAAACTTTCTAAAAACCGATTTAAAGTATTCTCTGTTCGATAATACGAACACCACGGCTTACTGTATTCGCTTGCTAAACGAGCATGCTATCCAAATTTACAAAATAAAAGCTTCCTAAACAAAGCGTTCTGAACAAGGCTTCTTAAAGCTAACCGAAGATAGCTGTGGAGAATTTTGTGTTCACGATTTGCATTCCCAGTCGAACTAAATAATAAACCGTTGCAAACGCACGTAATTTAAGTAGCGTAATGCACTGATACCAAAATACTTTCATGCAACACTAGCAGAAACCAAATTTTTGGGTTGGCGTAAATTACAAGGTAATCCTAAAATGGTTGAAGGGTTGGGGTCACCTATGTCGCAGAACAGACACCATCATAACTTTTTGATTTATAAAACACTACAAAAAACCGTCAAATTTGACTTTTCGGTTTTTCGGTTTTGGGGTCATTTGTGGGGTCATCTCAATAAGAAAAAGGGTGTGGAGTCGCTTTGGTCATCAACAACATCATAACTTTTCGTATTATTCTAAACTAGCAAAATTTCCAAAAAATCAAAATTTTCGGATTCGGGGGTCAATAAGGGTGTCATTTTGATATACGGATGAAGGGTCTTGGGTCACTTTGGTCCTTTAAATCATGATAACTTTTCGTTTTATGCAAAAAAAACCAATTAAATAGAAATTTTCGGATTTTGGGTTCATTTAAGGAGTCGTCAAGACGAGGATGAAGGGTAAGACCCCTATGTCCCATAAGTAGCTAATACGCTACTTAGTAATACGTGCATTTTAGAAATCTTTCCATTCAAATATTAATTATCGAAATTTCAAGAAATTTGAATCCTTGCAATAGTGGTTTAGGTTTCAACATTATATTTTTATGGCTCAGGTTGCACGCGTATCCTCATTGTACGTACTAGTTTACTCTTCGGATCCTTAACTTCACACATTCTCGCTAACATTACACAGTAATCGCCCATTCCTTGAATCCTCATGTCATATTAAAAGATATTCAATTCAATTCAAGTTTATTTGACGTAGGCTCACCCATATCAACATGTACATGCTCGTTCAATAATACGTAGT
>JAQFYP010001487.1:0-15406 GCA_034694865.1 Bilobella braunerae
TTTTTATGAAAGTTTATTAGCACATATGTAAACATTGTCACTGCTACGCATGGGTTATACCTACCATATTTCCAAAACTTTCGGGCTCATTTTCCCAATCATTTTGGGAGTGGAGGCGTCGAACAGCTAGTTTTCTTCTATGCATGTTTAAACAAAAACATTTTTGAAAACCTGGAACAAAGTTTGGGAGAGGGAGTCAACCCATATAGCCAATTTTTGTAGAATTTTAATACATTAAAAAAAAAGAATATCCTTTTATTTATTTTTAAATATTGAATTTTGCAATGTAGCATACAAATAACAATTTCTTACAATTATTACTTTTAAAAATACTTTTTTAAAAAAAACGTTAAATGAATAATAAAATTGTTTGACTCCTTTTCTAAGGGTTCTTGAAGAGTACATTAGCGGCAGTGAACAATTTTGTCTTTATTTTTGGCGTTTTGCAAAGAGGCCCTTGAAGGGTCCATTGAATACTAACTACTGTGATTCCGTTCCATTTTTTTCGCAATTCACAGATTTCGTCACATTTTTTCCTAAATTTTCGAAAACTGTTCTAAATAAGTTAGATTGTTCTAAAATTTTATAAAATTGGTTTCAATTGGCTGAAAGTTTGTATACTTGATCCTGATAGGCCGAGAGACAAGTTTTCCCTTTCGATCCACTGCCTCCTAATAACTGTCACCGCAGCGACTGAAGTGTAACCTAGCCTAATGTCGACTTCGACAAATGTCACTTCTACGAATGTCGCCATACGTCGCCTCCGGTTTTCTCTTTCGTCCCATTGCTTAGTTTACCTGAGAAATGAATCCTTTCGCATTTCTAATGCATCGCTGATGCCTTTCCGCTTTCCAATATTCCTTTTCCGCCAGTTCAATGCTCTACGTTTCCTCTATGACTCTCACAGCTTTCATTTGCTCTGTGAGCACTCTGTTCTAAACAAAATTTCAAAAATTTAGAACAAGTTTTTATTTAAAAGTACTTAAGTGCCCCTTAGCCGGATATGAGCCCTTTAAGGGTACACTACTTCAAAGAGTACTTTAATACTGCGAGTCGGGCCAAAAGTCCAAAAGATTCGCGTTCTCCTCGTAGTAGTCCTTAATAGAAAGAGAGAATTTGAATTAAATAACTCTTAGTAGTAGTTAATTAATCAATTAGTCAATTAGTCCAGGTCCTAGAAAAGGACCCACTTTCCACTTCCGGCGAATTCTGATTGGTCGAGCGAAAAACTCCCACTGGTTGAAAAATTAAAGGGTTTGCACTCCGTTGAGATTTCTGGCATCATTTTCTCACATAATTTCAACTTTTATACAGTTAAGTGCTTGATCGTACCCCCGGTTTGCCTTGCACTTTTCTAGAAAACGAGAACTTTTTCGAACAAAACTTTTTTAGAACAAGGCTATTAGAACAGGACTTTTAGAATAGATGGTTGGCGCAATTTTTCCTTTCTTAAGATTGTGTATTGTGAAGATTGATGTAGTGAAATCGATTGTCGGTGGAGACAAGGAGCATAATTTGAGACTGATGGAATCCCAGCTCCTTGATCTCTGCGCTCCACTCGCTTCCAGCGATTCTGTCCGGTAAGTGTAGCCGTGGCTAACTCATCGCAGCGTATAACCCATCGCAGCGTATAATTCATCGCAGCGTATAACCCATCGCCAATCCATTGAAACGCACCCGAGACCCACATTGTCTCCTCTTTTTCAAAATATTTGCTTCCCGCATGCTTTACTTTGATGTTTTAAAAATCTTATTTCTAAAAAAACCGAAAAAGGTTAGATTTCCATTAGGATTCGTTTTCTCTTCTTCATGATATACACTTAGGATCGGTTCCAACAAATTGCATAGCATTTTTCTTAAAAAAAAAAAGTCGCCTTTTCTAAAAAAAAATCTACTCATCTGAAAAAGAAAAACAGACTTTCTCTTTTTTGTGTCTCAATTGCCCTATATTTCCTTGATTAATCTCCAGTCGTGCTTTCAAAAAATTCCCGTATTCTCGAGTACACAAAAATAAAGTAAATTTCGTCGAAAGGTAGCATGAGTAACGATGCACACAAAATTACTCTTAATAAGAATCAAACAGTGCTTAAAAATCGCTCTGTACAAATATTCTTTTCTTCGAAGAAACTAACTATGAAAGTGATTTAGTTGACGCTAAATTCGAAGAATGATGAGAATGGCATACAGGAGCGTCAAATGATGCAAATTCAACGCTACGAAATGTTTTCGTCGCAGAGAAGTTTCCTCAACGTTGCGACGACATTTTTACTTTTTTCAGCGCTATGCGCTGAAAAATGGGTTTAATTGAGGATAAGCCCGAAAGGGTACTTAGAATGCAAATGAGATCAAGAAGGGATTTCCGAGGATAAGAAGTGTCATAATAAAATGAATATGAATAACATGGAGAGTTGCTCGCAAAGGTGAGATAGAAATGTCAATGTTCTAAAGACGCTGATCGCTGATTCGCAATGGCCCAGGCGGTGAGGGATGGTGATTGGTTGCTTATTAATGGGGCCAATCGCTGCAGCGCTGCTGTGCTGGATCGACTCAATTCGCTGATGGAGAGCGATGGACGACTCTATCTCTCCGAACGAGGGAGCATTGATGGCAAAATCATTGAGATGAAGCCGCATGTCAAATTCCGCCTCATACTTACCATAGACGGAGAAAATTCAAGGTGAAATTTTTAATGTTCAATTTTTTTCAATTTCCAAATTTTGAAAAGTTTTTTTTTTCGTTTTGGAAATTTGACAAATATCTGCAGTAGCAACTACTGAAAAAATGAGGTTAGAAATTCAAACGTGTGCAAAATTACAACTTTACTTATTTGAATTTGACTAGGGCATTTTTCGTAAAATGTGTGCGGAACGTCCAATATTTGAAAGTTTTTTTTTAATCTAGTGCGCATTCATGCATTTTCAAATTTTTTTTATTGAAAATCTAGTACAAAATCAGTATTAGAAAATCAGAGTATTTCTGTAAGATAATTTTCTAAAAAATAGATTTGCAGATACGAAAATCTTGATTTCGCCAATTTCTTGAAATTTTATATTTCGCATTTTTCAAATATTAGTGGAAAATTTTAAAAATAAAGTTTGTCGTTAATTATTAAATGTTTCAAAATACGATTTTTTTCCGTTTCAGTCTCAAAATTTCAAAATTGAAAAAATTGAGTTAGATCTAAGAAAATAGTAAACATCAATTTCAGAAATTAAATGATTTTAACTTTTTGATTTTTTCAAAGGTTGTTTTAAAAGTGAAAATAGGGGTAAAAAGGACTTTTGTGGAAATGGAAATATTTAGCGTCTTTTCAAACAACTTTTAGTTTTCGAAAGGAATGTTTCAAACTTTGTGAATCGCTGTATTGTATTTGTATTGTATTGTAACGCTTTGTGTATTTTCAAATTGAAAGCAGTTGAGAGTGTCAAGGAGCATTTTTTGAAAGTGTGAAAAACTTCCTCATCAACGTGAAAAGTGGGGTGAAAGGGATTTCGTTCTGAAGGAAATGGGGATATTTAGCATCTTGAGAATTGTTTGAATTTTTTTGAATTTTTGTGAATTTTTTGTCTCTGTATAATGCAAATGTGAAAGCAAAAAATATTTATTCGTTTTTTTCTTCATCCGATTTTATACGTATTCTCATGGGGCATGAGAAAGTTATGGTGTATGATATTGCGCCAAATCGAGAAAGGAAAATAAAATTTTCATTTCAGCACTTTTTTTTTTGGATTTTTAAAAAAATATGCACGATACTATAAGTAGAATCATTTAAAAATATTAAGAGATTCATTTGTAGTAGAATTGCCAAAAGTAGAGAGTTGAACAAAACTCAGCAAAGTAAAGCAAAGTTAAAGAAAATTTAAGCAAAGTTTTCCCCCGGCCCCTGACCTACCCTTAGCTCAACTCTAATTGGCATCAGATTTTTTATTTTTGGAAATTTGCAAAACAAAATTTTGCTTAACTTTTTTTTTGGCATTTTTATTTTCAATTTTATCATGTCGAACTCTGACCTCGTCAATGATAGGCAGAATTTTCATCCTGCGAATTTTCTGCATCCTGCAATTTTCCAGCTCCTGCAATTTCCTGTATCCTGCAAATTGTCATCCAAACTAACAAAATTAGTAAAAAAATTTTTTATTGATATTTACGCTATGTAGAATTGTAGTCAAAATAGTATTTTTAAAACAACTGTTTAACCAACTTTTCTAAACTACTAAAAACCCTTTTTAAAAAAAAAGTACATTTTTTTAGTTTTCTAAATCGGGTTTAGATTTTGAAAAGTTTAGAAAACCAAGAAGCGCGCTTCGAAATGGAAACTGGATTAGTTGTATTTGGTCCAGTCTTCTAATTAACTTAAACGGAATTTGAGTGAAACAAAAGTGAGATTTTAAAACATTTATTAAAAATGTTTTGAAAAACATTGTTTAGAATGTTATTTCAACTGTTCGCTGTTTAGCTCAAATCGCTGCAGGAGAAGCGATCGCTGCCCGATAAGTAACTCTGGGTCGGAAACGGCTGGAATCCATATTACTTATTGAGCACAGGAAATTTTTGAGGCAGGATGTCGTCTCCAGGGAAAGTACAAAAAAGCTTTCTCCATCCTCTGCACAATTCCTGAACTTTTTCAAACTTTTAGAAAAAGTTGTGTTCTAACACTTTTATAAAATAGAAAAAAAGTCTGTTCTAACACCACTTTGTTCAAGGATCATGTTCTACTCAAGAAATATTTCCCTTTACATGGCCACTTGAGAGAGGGAAACAGGACAGGAGATCAAGTATCCTTTGTTATTTGCCAGGTCCCCGGAGACTAACGGCAAGGAGGTGAAGGGTCACTGGGCCCTTGAAGGGGTCAATGACCTTGACCTCGACACCCTGACAAGGGCCCAGGGCCCTGGAGACTTGACCTCTCGCAGAGAGCATCTTTAGGTAAGTTCTAAAACAGATTTTCTAGAACAGCGCCTGTTCTAAAAACGAATTTTCTAGAAAAGAGTCTGTTCTAAAACGGGATTTTTCTTGAAAACGCCCCTATTTGATAGCTTTATACGGATTTCCTGATTTCTACTTTAGAAACTGACACTTTTCTTTTTCACAACTCTATTTTGTGGTTTGAGGGTCCTTAAGGGACGCTTTAAATATTTGAATATGAACTTTCCCGCGCTGCGCTTTTTTGAATTTTAGAACAATGGAATTTTAGAATCGGCGTAAGCAACTTTAATGTAGCGACACTGTTGCTGAGGTCCAGATCTGTATCTTGTTTTAAAATGACGGCGGTAGTTGTTTGAGATTGTTCCAATGGCACTAAAGTTTTTTTTAAACTATATTTTTAAACATGTTTGAAAATGTTGAATTTAAAAGGAAATGGCAGTAGGCAACCTGTTGTTTCACTTTTTAAAAATTTAAAGAAAAACTACAAATTTTGTAAATCGAGGCAAGGATAAATAAACGATGCATTTTTTTTTTTAAAAAAACTTCTCATGTTAACTCGCTTAAAATTTGATTAAAAGCGATTTGTAGTTGAAGCTGAAAAGTTGAAAACGTCATTTTTTAGTTAGGAAAAGATCGCTTGAAACAATTCAGCGATTAGGGGTGGAGCTCCATCATAGAACACAATTTCCGGCAGCACTTTCCAATGCGCTGAATACAGTTTACCAAAAAATACATTTGCTTGATTCAGCGCTAAGAAGCAAAATTCAATCGCTGCTAGCGCATTTCCAACCCACGACAATTTCCAGTGAAGCAATTGACTCCAGGTACCAACTTAACCTATATATAAAAAAGAAGAGTTTTTCATACATTTTAACACAATTTTTAAAATTTTGAACGTTTTATTTTTATTTTGAAAAAAACAGCGATTCCGGATCGCTTTCGCTCAGGGGGAATGAAGTTATTTCATTGGAGGAAGCGCGTCTACGGCTTTTCTCATTCGGGATCAGTAATAGCGCTGATGGAAAACTTGAATGAATTCGCTAAGCTTCTGTTCCTGGTAGAGTGGGCTGGAACGGAAGCGATTGGCTTTTTAGAAAATGTGAACGCTTGGGCTGGAAGCGAGTTAAAATCGCTGATCGCTTCCTGCTTGGAAGCGGTGGACCACGTCGTCGGTCGCAACTGCGGAAGTCTCAAAGAGAGGAAAGTGCTGCGGAAAGCCTCATTTGCAGGACTTCGCCCAGTACGATTGAAAACGATTTTGGATAAAATGACACCATTTTACCATTTTTTAAATTAAAAAATTCAACTTATTTTTTTTTAAAATTTTTTAATAATATTGTTCTAAATTTAGAAAATCTCGTTTTGAGATTGTGATTTGATTCTTGGTCATTGAACACTAGTTTGAATGGAGAGAATCTCGCTGCTTTCCCGGTAAAAGGTAAAAGAGCTGAATTTTAAGCGTTTTTTTTTAACAGCGATTTTTGTAATCTTTTTTAAAAACATTTCGCCGAAATTGAATTCAAATCCATGACGTTGTGCTATGAAATGGAAGAAGTGAAGCGAAAGGAAAGAGCAGAAACTGAACTGGACTAAATTCAGCGCTACGTCGCTGGCCTCAAGCAATACGTTCGAGTTGGCGGGAATTTCAAAAATTCAGCGTTTGCTCTACCGCTGCTCAAAATCCAGGAATTCAGCGATTCCAGCGTCATTGTGGAGTACCTTCCGTTGGAAAGATGGCGAAAAGTTTCGGCGGCTGTTCATAGAAAATTGAAATCACGATTTCTTGCCCGTGTCCTCC
Organism: Bilobella braunerae; assembly: GCA_034694865.1. Taxonomy (NCBI): domain Eukaryota; kingdom Metazoa; phylum Arthropoda; class Collembola; order Poduromorpha; family Neanuridae; genus Bilobella; species Bilobella braunerae. Next base: position 6,725 of record JAQFYP010001487.1, read on the forward strand.
TTCCTCACTTTGTCTCAAAAGTACTGCTTGATGACGCTGGAATAAAGTTTCAAACCGAGACGCTGGAATCTCGAGAAGTTTTTGCAGCGTCGCTCGAATCGATCGCTGAAATTGTGTCCAAAAGGGTCACTTCACCACTACAGGGGGCCTGTAGGGTGCAACAAATTATAAAAATCAGCGATTTTTAAATACTGTTTAAACAAATTTAAGCATCGTTCCAGATCAACTTTTTTGAAACGCGGGTTGGAGCTCGGAGAATGTACGAATTGACGGAGACCGGATTCGATCTCGCGTCCGCCCGCTCTCCCCAGTTCTATTCAACCACTTTACGCTGATTCATCTAAAATCGCTGCAAGCGCAGCTCGAAACGACTCGGAAAAGACACAGAGCCGCCACAGTACAATTCCATTCGCCAGGAAAATTTGAAGATCATTTTGAGCCGAGTCCAGACTTGTGTTATATTAAATTGGTCAAGCGCTGAATCGCTTGAAACTCGGTCTAACGCTTGAGCAGCGATCGGAGCTGAATCCATTGGTTAAATTTAAATCTAACCAATTGATTCAGTTTGATTCGTTTCCTACTGCAACCTTTAGGTGATATGGACACGCATCGCTCCTTGGCCAACGAGCAAAAGCGGCGAGTCAAAACGCTTGAGCGTCCAGAACAGAGCGCTGAAAATCAAGAGCAAGCGATGAAGGGGAGGATGATATGGAAGGGAACAACGCTGATTTGTGTCAGCACGTCAAAGACGCTGAAAAGTCTGACGCTGCGACAACGGACAATTCAACGCGAGAGCAGGCCGAGAAGCAGAAGTAGTCCGTGTCTGAGAAGAAGGCTGAAAATGGGGCCGAAAATCCAGCGCTTGAGGAAGAATCAGCGATGGACGATTCCGAAGCGATCAGCGAAGAGCTCCAGCCCAAAACATCAGAGAAATCGCTGCCAGGTCTCCCAGAGAAGCCAAGGTCAAAGGGCGACAGGCAGCGGTGGAGCTGGGAGTATGGAGGGTGACAAGGTGTCGACGGCAGCGATTCAGCGTCCAGCGGAGTCTACCATTGAGACATGGTTCGATCTCCTGGAGGAGTGGGCCAAGGAGAAGGAGAAGAGCGCTGCGGCCGAGGAGAAGCGATTGGTGACAAGAATCAGCGTTTCTCAGCCAATGGCATGAGCTCGACGGAAAGACGCTGCATTTGGCGCAGGAGCTCTGCGAGCAGCCCTGATTCGTTCACGAGCCGACGGAAGCGGCTCGCCTCAAAGGAAACTACACGACTGGAAAACGCTTGAACATGAGAAAAGTAAGCGATTTTTTAGAATTCTTAAATTAAAAAAAAATCTCAGGAAAACCTTATTTGAATTTTTTGAATTTTGTATTTTTTTTAAGTCTATGGAAAATGCTATTCGAATACGACCAAATTCAAGCGAATTTGTTTAAACTTTGTGAACCGAAAAAAAACACTAATCTTCAACTTCGAGCTGTATTTGTTTAAAAGTGCGTGTTCTTGCAATAAAATAATTTTGAGTGGTGTTTTCATTTGCAAATATTTAAAAATGTCTTGTTTTTATTTAAAAAAGTTACTTGACTTCTAATTGACCTTTAATAAACCCAATTTGAATTTTTTTTTTGTAATTTTCTAAATTTTTTGTACAAAAACAGGTGATTCGATACGTTGCGAGTGGGTTTCCGAAGGACAAAATTTGCTTGCGCAGGACTCAATAGCTGACAACCAATCAAAACAGGTAGAATTTAATTTCAAAATTTTTGTCTAAAAATTATATTCAGAAAAACTTAAAAAAAAGGCTATTTAAAAAGGCTATTTTAGAAAAACAAATTTACTTCTTCTTCATATGTCTAAAGGAACTTTTATCCTGTATTTTGAAAAGCAGCGATTTAATTGCAATTAGACAAATTATAATTGTAGAAATTAATGACACATTTAATTAACTTTTTTCAAAAGAAGCACAAACCGTCTACAGTACCTTATCTTGGAAACATTTTGACAAAATTACGTGCCAATTTTTCGAAATTTTTTTTAATGGCGGGAAAGTTAAAAAAAACGTTTAAAAAACAAAATTGTGAATTCTACTTACTATTTTAAAAAAATGTGTTTACTTACTATTTTAAACTTTATTTTTTGAAACGCTTAATTTTTCAAACCTACTTTTTAGTTCATCCAAGGTGTTCTTCTAAATTCATTTAAGAAATCATTGTTTTAATACGACTTTTTTAGAACAAAATGATTCAAGCCGTTATTTAAAATTAACAAAACCTTCAAACTTATTGCTAATTTTTTAATTGTAAATTGTTAATTTTACATGGGTTCAGCTCCGCTTAATTCTAAGCAGAGACACCAAAGACTGAAGTTAATGAGTCTCCTTTATTGCAATTAAAAGTTTAATTTGAGGCGAAGTTAACCAATTAAAGATTTAAGGCTTATATTTAGATTAATTAATAATTGAGATGAATTTACTGAACTATGAGTAGATCAAAGGCCGAACCGTCAAACAACAAAAAGAGGAAATAACTTTCTTTAGATCTTAATACTTAATTAGTTAATTATTACGTAATTAGTTAATTAAAGTTAATTACTTATTGTTTTGTTTAATTAATATTTAATTATAAGTCTATTATATAGTCTAGTCTATTATAAGTATATTATAAGTATATTATATAATAAAAACATCGCAACGATCAGTGCTATTCCACGCAGACGATATCTGCGACTTGAAAACTTTTACATTTCTTTTTCATTATGTGTTTGTGAGTGGATGCGGCGAATAGCATAAGTCGTTTTGTAACCGTGTTTTCTAAAAAAAAAAATGTATTTTGATTTAAACTGTTTTCAAAGAGTTTAGAAAATGAATTTATACAAGTTTAGAATTTTAGAATATTAAGAAAAATATTATTTCATATTAATTGGGACTATTTTATAAGGGCCAAGGAACCCCCAGCAGGAAATTCACTGAATCGCTGAATGACACGAAGGGATAAACTGATAAAAATTATTCAAAACTTTCCGAAAAGAAAATTATTATATATTTTTAACATTTCATGGTAATTAAAACACGTCATGTTGACCGCTACCAGAGCCTTTGCAAAAAATCTGTCTGAATTCATGTTCTAAAAAAAATACAAAATTTAAAAAAAATACATGTACAGTTAGAGAGTCGATTAACTTTAGTAATAGGAATACTGTCGCAACTAAGCTCATAGTTTAGGTGTCTGGTTTAGTTTGTGCGGTTAAATTATCTAAATTATGCAACTTTTAAGCAAATTTTAGAATTTTTTTTAAACACGAAATTGTTTTTAATTTTCTTTAATTAGCACAATTTCGTTTTTTAGTGCAAGTGTTTTTTTTATTAGGCAAGAATTGCGATTCTTAAGAAGGTAAAACTGAAGCTAGGACTAAATTATTAATAATTAAAAACAACGTAACCAGAACTAAAGTAAGCGTTTTTTTTACTGTTGACTGTAGGTGAAACGGGCTCAAACCGCTGCGTGGCGAACGAGCTTCCAGCCGAATGGGCCCGCAAAGAAAACGCTTGAGCGTGCAGAACAGAGCGCTAAAGACGAGGCCGGAGAAGAGGAAGGCGAGGAAGAAATGGAAATGGAATGGAAAACGCTGATTTGTATCAGCACATTAACGACGCTGAAAAGCGTGACGCAGCGGGCCGAGAAGAAGAAGCATTCCGAGTCGGAGTAGAAAAGGGTGAGGCTGAGAATCCAGCGCTGAAGGAGGATTCAGCGATGGATGATTCGGAAGCGATCAGCGAAGAGCTCCAGCCGCACAAGCCAGAAAAATCACTACCAGACCTCCCTGAGAAGCCAAGGTCAACGAGCGGCAGGAAGCGATGGAGATGGAATTGGAGGGTCACAATGGCAGCGATTCAGCGTCCAACGGTCTCTAACAGTGAGACACGCTTTGATCTCCTGGAGGGGTGAGCCAAGGAGGAGTAGAAGAGCGCTGCGGCCAAGGAAAGGCGATTGGTGAGCGCCAAGGCAGCGATTTTGACTTCAGAAAAAAGAATCAGCGTCTCTCAGCCTCAAGGGGAATTACAAGAAAACGCCTGAACATGAGAAAAGTAAACAATTTTTTTTTAATCTTAGGAGAACCTTATTTGAACCTCCAAAGGATTTTTTTTAGAGTTTTAGAATTTTTGAAAAATCTACAGCAAAGAGAAACAAGCGCTTTGAATCTATTTAAATCTAAAAATTGTGTGCTTTGTAATAAACGAGATTTTGGCAGGCGTTTCAAGAAAATTTTAATGAACTTTTATTTTCAATTTAATGTAACAAACTTGACTTCCTAAAAAAAATTCCTAATTTTTTTTTTAAACTTGATTCCGTACATTGCAAGTAGATTTCGAAATGACAAAATCCGGCCGCGCAGGACTCATCCATCAATGAGAGAGACAACCATTTTGTTTTTGTTTTGGGGCGAGTCATTTTTCAAAAATTCAACTTAAACAGCCGACATAGTTTTTCGCAATTTTAAATTCTATTTCCTCGAAATTTGAATTTGATTTAAACTTCCTCAAATTCGATTTGAAAGATTGGATTGTTGATTTTAAATTCTGATCTTCTTTTGTTTTGTTTTTTCTCAAAATTTGAATTTAGTATCAACTTCTTCCATTTTTTCAAAATTTTCAGAAACCTATATTCGATTTTCAAAATTTCAACTTTAAAATTACTAGAGCGTCTATTCTGAAATTTCAACTACGAAGGCTAGACTTTTTTTGCTAGAAATTGGCAAGTACATTGACCACTTCCCCTTCTACCTCATCCTCAGGCACCACCGATCGCTGCCAAGCGTTCTCTCAGATACGCTGCGCCAATGATTCACGTCAAGCAAGGGCTGATCGCTGGAATGGGGCTTAGCAAATGGGGTTTCGAGTTGAAGAAATAAGTGCAAAATTTTTAACACCTATTTAAAAAATTGTTGAAGAATAAAAATTCTATTTAAAAAAAACTATTTAAAAATACGTTCCTCTACATATGTGTAGTTGACTTATCGATTTTTGTATGCTGTATTTTGAAGATCAGTGATTAATTAAAATTTCAATAAAACATAATTATAAGGAAAATTGTATTAATTAATTTTCTGTTTATCACTGCAACAAATCTCATTTATAAATCATTTTAAAACAAAATTCGGGTGTTATTGGCTGATTTTTTCAAACTAGCCAATTTTTGTTGAAGTTTTTCTAATCACGAATAAACTCCTAATGAAGGGCAAGAACCTTACTTGATATTTGAAGTTGAACTTTAAGCGGAAAATTTCATCTTAATTGTCAAGATTGTTAACTAATTATGTTGCAATTATCTTCTATACATTTTTTATAATTTGCAAAACTTTAATTTTTAACTTCAAGTTGAACTTTAAACGAAATTTCTATTTTTGAAAATCATTTTGTTAATAATTCAAGGCGTTGTTCTTAAACCCAGTTTTAAACAGTTTGTTTGAAGTGTTTTTATTTTTTTAGAACAAAAAAATGTAAAGTCTGTTTAAAATTAAGGAAAAAAGGAACTAGAATTCTAAGAATTGCAAGATTGCAACTAAATTTTAATTAATGCCGCAGTTAACTAATTAAGGATTTAAGAATGATTTTATTAGTTTAAATGTGGTAAATGTAATTAAGTACGATGTGTAGATCACAGGCAGAACTGTAACTGTAAATTGTTTTCTTTCCTACGTAAATCGTTCACGTTATTTTTTTTATGTAGCGCTGCAGAATTCGTTTTTTTTTTAAATAAAATTTTTGAACTTTTAAAATTTTCAGTCAATGATTTTAAAAATAATTTTAAAAAAAATCAAAACAGCTTTTTAAAAAAAAATTAGAACAGCTTTTTAAACAAAATTTTAGAACAAATTTTTAAAAAGAACACTTAGAACAGCTCTTTAAAATAGAACGTTTAGAACAACTCTAAAGCAAGAACATTTCGAACAACTTTTAAAGAAAGAACATTTCGAACAACGTTTAAAAGAGAACATTTCGAGCAACTTTTCAAAATGACACTACAAACCGAAACTGTAAATTAAATACCAAAAAACCTACCCATAGACAAATGTCCTAAAGTTAACTATACAAAAATTTTGAGCGGGGAAGAAGACGAGACTTATCGAGACGCTTATTTTGTCTCTATTTTGGTAACTATAAAATAATTATATAATTTTGGTAATTTGATAAAAACACAATTTTTTAGAAATCTTTTTCTAAAAGTTTTTTTCTTGTCCTAAAATATGTCCCTTCACCTGTCCTTCACCGGTAGAAATGAAGACGTCGACCCCGTAGAACGCACGACTTGACTGTGAGTGCTACAAAAAAGCCTTTCACCTCTTCCACAAGCGCTACTTTCTGAAAACGCACAAAAAGGGGGAGGAGTCAGCGTGACGCCACCGTTCAAGCGCACTTTAAAAATTACAAAAAGGGGAGGAGTCACGGTGACGCCGTTCCTTCGCCGCCGCACTTTTGCTCTCTGTCTCCGCGCCATGTCCACTCCCTTGTCCTTCCCCCTTCGCTCAAGCTACTTGGCCAACAACCCGGAACAAATTGAACGGTTTTGCGGTACATATTTTTAGAAAGAAGAAAAACCGCGACTGAGATCGTCACAATAAAATTGAACGGTTTTCCACGGTTGTATTCTCCGAACGGTGTTCGAAACTCGTCCAAATAAAATCAGAATGGTTTTGTAAAAATAAAAGTGATTTCCAAAAAGAAAACAAAAAAATAATTACATACAACATAAAATACATAAAAAAAATCTTTTAAGAAACAAATAAACAAAAACAATCCAAACAAATGATGAAAACAACCCCAAAGGGACTTTCTTTTTGGCAATGAGAACAGTGAGCAAAGTGAAGCAACACGGGTAGTTACGGCAGACTCATCTTTTTGAATTGCTAATGTGGAGCTTAGAACCAATTTTTATTTTAGGTGGCTTTGATGCTAAAAATTTAAACGCAAAAACGCATTTAACATTTTATAGCATTTTGCAAAGTTTGACCTCTGGCCTTTTTTAACTATGATTTTATTCAAGGTGTTCTAGTGAGAATTCTAAAAAAAAAGAAGCAAGAAACTAGAAATGGCTGTTTTGTCAATGTCCTTGAACGCATTATATGCGTTTGTAGTAATTAACTATTTTTCTTATGTTAGCAGTTGACCTCTAGGGTATGTTTTTATTTGACCTTTGACCTTTGACATTTCTAGTCGGTACGGCCTGGGCTACGGCCAACAATGACTTCCTGAGTGAGGGGCTCATAATTGACCTTCATGAGGTCAAGAACGTGACCCAGATTTTGATCAAGATCCTGGACTACGCCCTCTTCAAAGAGAATGATGGCAATGCAACGGTTTTTTTTTAAAAAAAAAGTTTTAGGAAAACGCTTCTTTTTTTAAATTTAGAAAAACGCTTCTTTTTCAAAATTTAGGAAACCGTTTTTTTTTTAATTTAGAAAACGCTTCGCTTGCTTGATCTGCATTTTTTTTAACTTTTCTAAAAACCCTGATTTATAGTCTCTTTCTCTGGTGGGTTAGTAACTCTGGTTTTTTGGTCTTTTCTTCTCTTTTCAATTTCATCGCTGATCGCTGATTCAGCGCCTTTCTGCTGGTCAACAACCTCTTCCAATCGCTGATCCTCAACCTCAAGCAAATGGTTCGGGTCTGAAAGGTGCTCCTGCGGGGATGCGGGGGGTCGTAGTACGTTCCTCCTCCAGCACTCCTCTGACGGAAGTAGCTGGAACGACGTCGGAGAGGTAGTTTCGCTTTATGTCCTCTTGACCTCTCATCTCTCTTTGACCTTTTGACCTCTGGTCTCTCAATGACCTTTGACCTCTTGGTGGTTGGTTTAGTTAAGTCTCTTGATTTTGGGCTGGGCCAGTAGATTTAAAAAAAAATCTAAGTTGTAAACTGTTCTAAATTTTTAAAATATGCTCTAAATTTTGAAACTTTCGTTCAAAACTTTAAGATGTTGTTCTAAACTTTTAAAATGTTGTTCTAAATTGTAGAATGTTGTTCGAAATTTTAAAAAGTTTGTTCTAAATTAAAAAAAATGTTCTAAGTTTGATTTCAGTTGTTTGAGTGGAACAAAAATGGCGACGGTTCGAAGCTCAACAAATTTGAAACGCCAATAATTGCCCAATATATTCGCATGAACCCCACGCGATGGGGAGAGAAAAATTTCGATGCACATTGAGCATTACGGCTGTGACTATGGTATGAACGGCTGTTTTGAAAATTTCAAAAAATTGTTCTTAAATTTAAAAACATTGAAAATTTTTATATTTTTTAAAAATATTTGAACAGAGAATGAAACGCTGTCTTTTAATGGAAGTGTCTTGATCTTCAAAAAATTTGACTGAAAACCGCATTCAGTCGACGCGTGACATTATTAAATTTCGCATGAGAACGACGGAGGCCGATGGCGTTCTGATTTACGGCCATGAAACGCTAGGGGACTTTTTGGTCCTTCAACTCCATCGAAATCGCATGCTCCTTAATCTCAATTTAGGTAATTAATTAATCTCAATTAGTTGGTTAAGAACGGGATACAGCTTAGGAGTAAACAATGAACTAATTTTTCAAATCTATTGGTAACCAATTACAATTAAAGATGCGTCAATTCTGCAACTTTCGGTTGCCCAAATACGATTCGGGTGATTAAAAAAGGAGGTAAACTATTGAAATTTT
>JAQFYP010001488.1:0-15405 GCA_034694865.1 Bilobella braunerae
CTCATGAAGCGACAGAAGCCACCGGAGCAGCAACGCCCACCAGATTCATCGCACTCGCTATTGATTTCGCATGCGTAGTTCTGCGGTACAAACGGAATCTATTGAAATGCAGACACAATTATGTTAAGAATACACATTAATCTTATAATAAATTGTAATATTAATTAAATACTTAAGCTTACAGCAACTACGCCAAAGATTGTTGCCAGCAGAAGGCAGACGAACAGAACGAACTTCATATTTACGCCACTAATAAAAAAAGTACGAATTCTCCAAATATTTTATACCCTTGAAAATTCATTGATGCATTCACAGGTGTAGTAATCCAAGGAGTCCTACAAGTTGCATTGTAAAAGTCTCTTACATAGTTATTGACACTAATGTAAATCACGTGATAAATAATGACCGGTATTGTCAATAAGGTCAACGGGGTGTTAAATTTTCCGCCCCTTTTTCTATTGTACATCAGATTTTTAGTGTTTTAGTGAATCATTTTTTTTCCTGTATTGAACATTTTCTTATTGGAAAAGCCAAACAAGCCCGACCTTAGACAAGATTACCCTTAAGGGGCTAGTTGCACTTCTTAGCTACAATTCACTTCAAAAATCAATTACATTTCAACACTAGACAGCATCCGCAAAACTCAACTACAATACCCAGCAATTAAAAAAAATTATTTTCCAATTTTTTTAAATTTATTTTTGGGAAATTAAAACTAGCCGAACAATCCTGTCCTAGAAGAGCAAGGTAAAAAATTCAAAACTAAAATTCTCCTGTTACATGACGGGGTTGCTTGGCTTGTAAAAAGTAAGAATTCGGTCTGCGTTCGTGACTTTTTATTTACTATGCAGATTAGCGGTGAACTAGTTAGAAATTCTCCATAGTAATTCTCTTATTTTTTATGTGTCTTTCCATTTGTCCGTGTTTCGCCAATAGAATTGCACTTCAAAACACTTGAATTTCCAAAGTCACAATTGCACTTTGGCACTTCGAAACCAAAATCATCTGCCATAATTGAACATTAAAGTTAATTAAATCTAAAAATCCCCCTTGTGTCACGGGGGTTTGATCCCTAAATGAACCCTCAAACCGGAGCATTTGGTTTTCTGGATTTTTGCTAGTGCTTTGATAAGCCTCCTTTTCACGCACTCACGGTGTAAACATTTCGCGTTTTATATAATAAGAATATGCTACAACTCTCGAGTCTCCCTCAAACTTCATCAGGCGTATTATGCAACTAACTTCAACTATGAAGTTTTAAAATTATATATATTTTTTTTGCATTTTATTTATGTATGTTTTTTTAAATCTCATCGGTGTTCATTTCCAAATTTTTAAATTATGTTCAATTTGTAAAAAGCTTTACAAGTCATTGCTTTTCGAATGCCGACATTCGAAGAGACTGAAGCTGAGAAGCAATGTTACATTTATTTCCACTCTTCTAAATTCCTTCATTACTACTACTACTACTGCTACTTTACGTTTTTGGGTTTGTCCGTCCGTCCCTCAAAGAATTTTCAATTTGTTATGAAATAAATACCTAATTCCTTTTGTGACTTCTTGTTATGATTACCTAGTTGGATCTTTATGAGGTCATAAGTACGCTGACATGCGATATTAAATTTAGAGTCATTTCCAGCCATTTTATGTCTAAATCTGGTTCAGACAGACGGACATACCGAAACCATGAGTTTGCTTTTGCTAATTTCAAGATAAATCAAACAATTTAACATCAATGGAGCACAACAACTTTACAGATAAGGTACAAATGCCATAGACACTAAATTATTATTAATTATTATTATTATATTATTATTATTGCCATATTGGACTCAACGAAACAATTCGGACGTACGGACGGAAAGGACAAAACCTTGATCTTAGCTATATTTTATGCGAGCACGTTGACATCCATAAACACAAGTTACTACACCTGTAACCACAATTTTACAACTCTTAAACATTGCAGTTAAAAATGATTTTAAGACCTCATGTAGTTGCGCATGCTCTGCGAAACATGTTACGTTAAAAATTGTTTGCAATGATTACATGATTGTTTACATTGTAAACACTAAACAATCATATAAACAAACGTTAAACATCTGAGCGAAGAGTGGTGAAGTGCCTGCCGACGTCTGGCTTCTCCATTCATTCGCTCCCCTCTCGTTCTTGTTTTGATTCAATTGCAACCACCCCTCAAATTAATTAAGGAAGTAAACAAGGCAGTTATGTAAAACTATAAAACTAACCACTTAATTAGCATCAATTAATTAGCACCCCCTTAATTACTTGTCCACTCCGGCCGAACCACGTAATGGATTAGAAGAGCATGAAAATCACCATAAAAAGTAAGTTTAAAGTTAATGGCACTTGGTTTAGCTTTAGTTTTGTTAACAAAGTTAATTGAGTTAAGTTAACGACGCTAAGTTAATTGAGTTGCTTAATTAGGTTGGAACGGCGTAGCGGTGTGGAAGTGGTTGGCGAACGACGACAAGTGTGGGATCTGTCGTGGAGCCTTTGACGGATGCTGTGCCGACTGCAAAGTGCCTGGAGACGACTGTCCTCTGGGTAAGTGGCCAATTAAGATATAATTAACTAACTTATCTTAATTAACAAGGATACTTGTCAATGCTAAAAGTGGGTTAATTAGTGTATGCTCAATTAACTCCACTTCCTTCACATTTGTCGTTTAGTGTGGGGTGTGTGTTCCCACTGCTTCCACATGCACTGCATCATGAAGTGGTTGGCCTCCCAGCAGCAGAACCAGGTCACGCAGCAGTGCCCCATGTGCAGACAGGACTGGGCCCTTAAGTCACAGTAATTGAGTGTACTGTTGGAGCATAATAACTGCTTTTGACAGTACCCTTAAGTCAATTACCAAGTACCCAGTCAACCCTTCAAGTCAAGTGTCAAGTACCCAGCCCTTAAGTACTCGAAGTACCCAACTCTCAAAGTGTTCCTTTCTGCAAGTGTACCCTTTATCGTCAACGATCTTCAACTTACTCAACTTCAAAACTTGCTTCAACTTGAACAACTCGGACAATTTCGAACAATTCAAATTAATTGAAAAGCTAATTGTCAATTAAATCATTAACAAATTAAGTTTAGGTAGATTTACACTCAGCTACAACAGTTCACTGCAGCTATTGAGCAGCGATTCAGCGATTGCAAGTGAAAAGCCAATCAGCGATTTCAAGTCAACTCCACTGTTTAAAATCAATCAGTTTTTGAGTGCCACAGTGTCACGGTCACGTTCACTTCCTAAAGCAAAATGTCTTCCACGGCCTTGACTGCCATGCTTCAACTCCAAGGGCTTCCGCCCCTCCCACGTAGTCTCACGGGATTCACTGCCTTGCAGGGAGGGGGTGGAGCTTTTGCACAGCCACCACTGTCCTACCATCACGACCCACCACTGCCCCACCACAGTCAGGTACCAAGGATCTACGGCCAGCACTTCAATCCACTTCAGCCACGTCCCACTCCTCCGGCCCCACCGCCACGACCACAGAGCAGACGATCCTCTTCCAGTGGATCCTCATTCAGAGCATCTCCAGACCATCTCACGAATCGGTAACGCAAACTAACTAATCAATCCTAATTAATTCACAATTAAGTTAACGTATGATCAATTAAAATATTAATTAAAGTTACATTAGCAAATTACTTTATCTGACAATATTCCTCAGACTAATTTTAAGTTTTAATGTTGATGATTTTTAAGATTTGGATTTAATACTAAACACGAGGGAAGTGTGTTAGTTTTATTTAAAGCAGTGACAAACGTTAAGGGTTCAGTTTGTAAAGTGATACTTGATTGTGATTGGTTTAAATTTTGTTTTCAGGTCGGCTCTGATTGGTGGCGGACTCGAGATGCTGCGGTCCTCGCCGCGGAGCCTCTCAAGTAGCCCGCACAGTCCGCATGTGGATAGCGGACTCGGACGGAGCTCAGCAGATAGCTCAAGCGACGGACGCGCCTTTATGGGCAGTGTTAAGTCGTAAGTTAATTAAAAGCTCTTTACTTGCAATACAATTACTTTGTTTTTAATTTAAATTGAAGGTTAGTTTATCACGAAGATTTGTACCCAAGAGCATTTTTTGTATTACTTAAGAACATATGTTACTTAAACATATGTTGCACACCATTTTGGTATGTTTTCAGCCCACCTCCAATTGCAACTCGGCTCGATACTCAGCTTCGGCAGCTCAAGAACGATATGCAACACCTACGCCATCAGGTTAGATTTGTTAAACAAAATCAAATGTTTAAAACAAAACATGTTGAAGTTCAGGTGAAATTTAAAACAAATACAAAATATGTTAAAAATTCAATTTAATTTCAAAACCAAACATATATTAAAATTCTAAATTTAAAAAAATCAAAATAACTGAAATTCAAAGAAATTAAAAACTAAACATGCTCAAATCCAGCTGAAATACAAAACATGTTACAAAATCAGATGAAATTATTTGAAACAAATGCAAAGCATGTTACTAAATCCAATACAATTTAAAAGAAAAGAAAACTTGCAAATTATGCAAGTTAAAACAATGACAAAGTATCTTACAAATTCAAAAGGCTGTTTTTAGAACATGTTCTGAACATGCTTTTGTTTTTAGGACATGGCCCTCCTGGGCCACCTCCTTCAAATTCACCAAGGGATCCAAGACTTGCGTCAAGTACTCATTCCATCTCCGCCCAGTGGGAGTGGACAGCTGCCGCTCTTCCAATCAACGCCCTCGCGCCACGCTCCGCCCAAGCCCCACCACACCCACCAAGCTCAAAGCTCACGCCTCTCCATCCTCAGCTCCGGAGCCACCAAGTTCTTCTCGCGCCGCTCTTCCTCGGAGAAGTTGATGACGGAGGCCATGGGGCTGGGTGGTGGGCACGATGTCACTGTCGTCAAGGGTCACGGTGGCCATCGTCACGGTCATGGACAGGGTCGAAGGGAGCGACGGGGTGACGACGAGAGTGACTCCTTGTCATCTCTCGAATTCGGTGACGTTTAACGGAACAAAATTCGTCTGCATAGAAAAAACAAAACAAGCACTGTTACCCGGAATCCTTAATTTAATTGTTTTGATGTGATGGGTATAGAAAATCCTCATCTTGGCTTGCAATTTGTATTTAAAAACTTGTTTAGCAAAAGTCTATAAAAATGAAAGTTTTTCATTTTGAAAACTGTTTTTTTTTTCAAAATTGTAATATGAATTCAATTATGTAGCTTCTTGACTTTCACTCTGGTAAAAATTGTTGTTTTCTTTTGTATTGTCATTTTCTCCTGTAGTTGATCTTCCTTTGTTAAAAACAGTATTGGGATTGGCGTGAGAATACACTTCTAAGGCAGCCTAACACAATCAGTGAGAATGCTGAAGCGTTTTTTTTTCACTCTTTTCACTTTTCACTCTTAAACGTAATTTCTCTATTACAATTGCTTTTTCTAACAAAATGTGGAATTGAGTTTTCCATTACAGTTTCCGTTGGTGAAATAGAGTTTTTACATGTAATACTCACTTCCTTCCGAACTTGACTGATAAATCAAGTTTTTCGGTTACACTCATTTCTAACAGGTTTTACTGGATTTGCAGCATTGAAATTGAGTTTTTTTAAGTGTATACTCATTCGTTCCATGTCAAAACCGAGAACGACCTTAACCATGACATTGGTTTTCTCGGTTTTCGTTTTTCTCGGTATTGACTATTAGTGCTGCCTACTCATTTACTTCTATGAAATTAATACTCCATTGATTTCCCCGAGTAGCTGGAACATGAACAGTTCAATTTTTCAAAATTGTCATGTGACGCTGTTGATGCAATTAAAATTACAGTGTTTATGCTATGAATTCTATGGTTCGTAGATATGCGCTTTAGTTAATGGACGAAGTTAGTTTTAAGGTAAAGTTAATTGAGCAATTAGAGTTAATTACGGTTAGGCTACTGTGTCATTTCTCCAACAACGTAAATAATCTAACGACGTGGCTCAACAGAGAACAATATTTCCGTTTCTATCCAGGTGTAGAACTACACAGCTCAAGTCGTGGTAGCGTGAGTAATAAGCAAATACGAATTAATTACGGTTAGTTAACTATCTCTTAGTAAAACTTAAGTGTTAACGACTTAAGAGCATGTACTCATTCCTGTGGTGTTTAATAAATCTAAATTTTACCTCAGCTAGTTACGTGTCTGCGTTTTTCGCATTGTTCACCATGGTAATTGTCGTGTTTTTTTTTTATGACCAATGTGCCATTAGGAGAGGCTGTGCGTGCGTGCGTTAGAACGACGCCGATGTGAGTTAAAGAGGCATTGAAGCATAGCGTAACTTGCGCTTACAATCGCTCTAGAGCGCTGACAGCGATACTGAATTTTCAAAACTTTAATTCATAGTTGACGCTGATCTCGACGGGCGGAAGTCGTGCCTACTGGAGTTGACACTTCATTAATTTGAAAATAGTCAAAAATTAAAAATGTACTTTTTTTTGCTTTCATTGATGATGAACAAAAAACGCTTCACAATTAATCACAATTAAATAATTAGGAATTTTTTTTTGAGCTAAATGTCATAGCTTCAGCATACTTGGGAGTTTTAATTGTTTGCGATTTTTTGGTCGATGTCGACAGCTTAGTCACCCCTAACCACCACTCATCCCACCAACTGCTTTTATAGTTCAAGTTAATTAATGAGTAGTTTTGTTTAATTAATTAATGTTGATTTTAATAAAAATGAAAGAATTTGCCTGTTTGGAGTAAATGCGAGAATGCGACTGATTATTAGAAGTGACTAGCTAAATAAGCCCGTCCTAACCCTTAAAACTCAATTTTCAATTTCTAACAGTTAAATTTTTACTAATTGCTAATTACAATTAACTAATTGTAATTGGTTTTTGAGTTCTTAAAATGTCATAGTTGCCAAGTGTAGATAATCCCCTATTCCATGTAAGTCTCAATTTCCAGCAGTTAATTCTTCTAATTGTTAATTGCAATTAACTAATTTAATTTAGTTTTTGAGCTATTAAAATGCTATATATAGGTCTAGCGTAGATCAAACTCCCTAATTCCATGTAAAACTAAATTACCAAACAATTTTTACTGATTGTTAATTTCAATTAACTAATACGCCAGCCAAACACTGTGAAGACCTACATGCGGGACTTTTCACATGCACAATTACGGCCCACATGGCCCGCCAGGGAAAATTCTTTTCAGCACACTGTGGGCGGGAAGATATATACGTCCAAATCTTTAGGTACTTTTCACCCACGTGCATGGCGCCAATTCCAAATCTTGTCACAATAGCACAAAAAAAAAACAAAAATAAAATTTGCCTAAAATGTGATGCATGGCTGGGAAGGCGGAATCGGGAATCTGCAACGCTTTCCTCTATTGTCCTAAAGAAAACTTGAGTTCGATGCCGCGTGTAATACGACCAATGTCCAGTAGATGCATGGCTGGGAAATCGCATCAAAGCGTTTGAAACGTTTTCACTATTGTCCTTAAAAAAAAGTTAGAGCTCAACGCCATGTGACTTGCCTCCATTTCAGTAGAAAACATGCATCGGAAGACAAAAACAGGCATCTGAAACATTTACCACTATTGTCCTAAAGATATTTTCAACGCCATGTGTTTACCTCAATTTTAGTAAGCACTTAACTGTAAAGGGGACAAAAGGCAGTTAATACATTTCCTATTGTCCTATAGTCTTATTGTCTTAAACTCTTATAGAAATGCAAATTTTAGCTTAGGTTATTACTTCTACTGCAAGCGATTATTACTAACAAATGGATTAATTAATTTAGGAAAGTAAAGATAATTATTTGCATGGGATGTGTGAGGTGGAGCGTAGTTGTTGGGTTACCTCGTCCCATAAGGCCTGTGTTAGAGCTCCCGCATGTAGGTCTTCACAGTGTTTGGCTGGCGTATTAATTAGGAATCGTTTTGAAGTATTTAAAATTCACGGCTTCGGCGTATCTAGTTACAAGATTTTTAATTGAATTTTTTCGATATAATTTTTAGAATCGTCAAGATCATCCGCAAATTAGGGACAATTCCGAACATGACCTATCTCATCACCTCCCTCCCCTGCCCTCCTTTTTACGATTGCCTTTTTTTTTTCTAGCGCTTGTGCTACGGTGCCTGACCAACACTAATCTAAACAAACGGCCTTTTATTATATAGTACTAGCAAATAAGCCCGTCCTAAGACAAGAGTACTAATTAATTTAAATAACTAATTAGAATTTGGGTATGAGCCAATTGGCGGTCATAGTAGCTTCAGCGAATGTAAGAACCCCTACTGAAACTCAACTCCTATAAGTTAATTATTGTTAATTGTACTTCGTAATTAACTAATTGAAATCACAATTATTGAATTGACTGAATGATTAGGACGAAGTTCTTCAGCCATTTCAAAAAGATTATTGTAAAAAAAAAGAAAAAAAAAGAAATTGGTAGGACTCGAACTTGCGACGATGATGTTCGAGTTTAGATTAGGTTCGACGCTTCTCACCAATAGGCAAAATCAATACTAGTTATAAATCAGCAAACACTCGGTCTATTCACGGCTAACCAACCAACTTGTATAATTGGTTTTATATAATGTAATAGTAATGATCAACCCTCTTTCCCTGACCAATACTCCTATCACGAAACTGTTGTTGTTCCTTGGAAATAAATAAAGCCAATAAACACTCCTATTTTTTATGGCCTATGTTAGTGGCCGAGATGGCAATTTTACATGGAGCTATTTGTTGTGATTATAAATATACGAGTGTCAGACAAATAGTTGGCAAAGCGTCGCTTGTGCTGGGACTTTCTTGAAGCAATATCACAGTAATAGTCGTGAAATCCATAAAACTACCGCTAGATGTTGCTGGAAAACTAGACGCGAGGCATGGTAATACCGAGGCACGTAAATTCATACATTTCTGTCGGGGAACAATACCTTAATAACTACCACCAACTCCTACCTATTTCCCCAGCTAATAGGTAAAATTTTAGCTCCTCAAAGTGGGCTGACGTCTAAAACACTCGCGTCAGTATCAGCCCTATTTTCTTGTTTTGCTTGATGACTAGCTTGTAGCTTTTGCACACAGCCTTTTCCCCTAACGCCAAACTCTAGCATTGTGCAGGCGTTGTATTCTCCTTGATTTAGTGTTCAACCAAATCTTACACTACATCCTCACGGATCGGATAGTACAGGAATTCGACTAAAAAAAGTGTTAGCGAATTAGTCTTACAAACTGTCATCAAATTTGCTCCAACCGCGTGAAAGGTAGGTAAAATAATTGTTCGCAATTAACTCGTTTGCTACTTAAACGAAGGCTAAATTTGTGGTTGCTGTATTTTTTGCTTGGCAATACATTTGTGTTACTTTTGAACGGGAAGTAGCATAATAAGCAAAGCTCAAACATCTACTATTTTCAAATTTACACATTTTTCCATGAATTCCAAAATTGAATGAATTGAATTTCAAAGTGTACTCCTCTTTGTTTTGTTAGTGTTATATTGTAAGGTAGGAATTTTAGTACAAGGATGATTTTGCATATTGATTAATTTATTAAAGCAAAAAGAGCCACGAAACATTGAGAGCAGGGGGAAAGCCGGTTGTTAGAACCGGCAGTTAATGCCCGACAGGCCCGTCCTAATGCAACCTAATGTACCTTCATACGTTTATACTGATACCGCCATGTAGAGTTGGTCTAGTGCATAAGACTTTCCGTCTCTTTCCACGCACTAACATGGGGCTTTGGGTTCGAATCCCGCATTTCGTATTTCGTAAAAAAGTTCGCTTTCTCCTTAAGGAATTTCCATGCCTCTGATTGTCGCACGCCCCTATCTTATGGCATAAGGCTGTATAGGCAGAGGATATGGAAATGATTAGATACGTTTCCCAGTAGCTTTGAGGGATTTCTGAAGACTACCGTAATTTGCGCTCGTGGCAATGAGCCGATGAGCCATTCCTACCATATCCCTACCCACTTCCTTGTTCACCAGCCGCTAAATTTCTTCTTTCTTTTGATTTTGTTGATACCGACGCCTCACAGGAAAGTGACCAGGATAAGGATAATAATAATAAACCGTGGCAAAACGGTCACTCAACTAGAGTCAGTAGAAAATTGGATAAATCACCTTAATAAATGTCCTTTTTTCATACTGTATTTCTGTTGTTTTTCAACAGAAAAAAAGTTGCTTTGTCTTTGCCTTGCGCCTCACCACCGCAAACCAACTACGTTTTATATTTAATAACTACGGTAATTGTTGTTTTAGTAACGATTTGTGGCCCAGTGTACCTTGGGATACACGAAAACGTCGGCCAACGGCGTTCTCCATTCTATGCAAGCTTTACACACTATGCGTATGAATATTTAAAAATGAAAATTTTGTAAGGGGGGACCACGTAATACCGCAAAATTCACGTGCAAAATCCCATAAGCTTTTCAAAAAAAATGTTTTTCAAAACAAAATTTTGAAATTTTGAGTATTGGGAATTCTCACTATTTTGAAAAATTATCTTTTTTTAAATTTATTACAATGGCCAATATTTGTTTTCGAAAAAACGCAAACACTTGAGACCATATCCTGGTGAGGCGTGCAGACCTTAGCCGTAGCACAAGAGTAGAGTGATTGGAATACTCGAATGAACTTGGCCAACACTCAGCAAGTAAGCAGGGTATTTCAAAGCAAACAGTTATTTAGTGAGTCGAACGCTTGATTCAGATCGATGAAGCAAGAGTACAGCTTTTGTCCTCGCCAAATTTGCTTCTGAATCATGGTGTTCATGTGAAAATGTGGTCAATGGTGGATTTGTCCGGTTGGAAACCAGTCTCGAACTTTGTGAGATTTTGTTGTGTTCTCGTGCCCAGTCGGAGAGCCGGTTTGTTAAGATGGAAGTAAAAGTTTGGCGACTGTGTTGAGGAAAAAAATTCCGGAAGGCTGGAAGGCTGCGTACATTATCCAACTTGACTGGAATTGAAGTGTATCCAATCCAGACCTCATTTTTTTTTGTCTCGCCCTGGTACTTTACCACGTTTCAGAGATTTGATGGTGAGACGAAGTTCCAATGGACTGAATGTGGACTGAATGGAGCGTTCAAAATTGGATCATTATTGCTGGTATTAGTTCCAGGCGTAAATTCTGATCGGTTGCTGTCTTGACATTTGTATAATTTAGAAAATGGCGACACCATTTCTCAGGTTGCACTTCGTTTTGCATTTGTTTCTTAGGGCGGTGAGAACTTCTCCCCAGAATTTTGTTGGATGTCTAACATTCCCAAAGTTTTCAAATTTGCTGATATAGTATTCCTCCATTTTTGCGTTTGCACAATTCATTGTAGCAGGCGAGAACAGACAGGTAGTTGGCCTTGCTCTATTTGGAGATGCTCTCATGTCGACATTTACTGTCCTACTAAATGTAAAAGTACCTTTGAAAGAGTTGCACATGCGTTTTCCCGTCCAGTCGCTCAAACCGTAGCAAAAAAATTCTATGTATGTAACTGCAAACCCCCTCTCCCTACTACCCTCCATTTGTCACGCACTCTTCCGTGTTTATTTATGGTACTTGAATTTTTTACTTGAAAAGATTGCTTATAGTTCTTACGAAAAAAAAAATAAACAGTGTTAACTCCAACGTATAGTATGATTCCGAGAGCCGTGTAAACTACATACTACGCCCAACGCGAAATATATTTACTGGGTACTAGGGAATTAAAATATGTCTTATTATTGCAAAATATGATTCCAAAGCAATATTTGACTAAACCCCTCTTAAATATATAAAATTAAAAATATTTAAAATTTTCAAAAAATTACCTGCTATACATCCACTTTGTGCAGCTAATTAAAACAGCTAAATAACAAATTGATGCACTCTGTAGTACAAATTAACATTAGCGCATTTTCTAACGTTTGACTTGCTAACCTGAACCATATTTTGGTATTTGAAGAACGATGCTTTACAACGTTTCTATCGGTTGCTTACACCGCTCACCAATATATATGATTAACTTTACGGAAACGGCTAAGCGCTTTTTAAATGACATAATCAAATGACTAACTTATAAATGGGACCTTTCAAATTAAAAAAAAATTGAATTTGGATGGAATCGAAATAAAAACAAGTTTCTGAACATCATTTACAGCTCGATTTTAAAGTTTTGGAATTCAATAGCCAATATTTTTAATTACTTACTGTCTTTAAATACAGGCACCCTAGCGTCTTACTTGCTCACTAAAAAACTTGAATAACATCCATATCCCCACACCCTATTTGTTAAATGTCGTTTTTACGTCCGTACATTTTGATTAGCCATTGAGCGGTTGTGTGTGCCTAACAAAACGAGTAAACGCGGGAGTTCATAAGTTTAAAGCTGTGTTGCACAAAAGCAATAATACAATTACCCCTAAGCCCATATATGAGCATCATTCAGAAATTTCCAAGTTCCCCTACAATTTTTGCTAAACAAAATTTTAAAGGTTTTGTTGTTCTACATGTTTCCATCTTATAGGTCTTACCATGCTGACTATTACAATTGCATTGCTGGGAACTTTCATCTCCGTTTGCGGTGCGAAGTCGAATTTCCTGAACATTGTCAACCCTAAACGCAAGGGAAAAAACTACTTGGAATTGGTTCACGATACTGAGGTAGATGTTTTTTTTTGTTTTAAATTTCGGAAGTGATACTCGTAAGCAGTACAGTGTAGTATTATGAGCTTTACTTTTTTTTTATAAATGTAACAAACCAATTGCACAAATAAGACGACGGTCAAAGTTCTAACGCAAAATTCTTGCACTTACTTAGAAATTTTTGAATTAGATTGGAAATCAAAAGTGATGTAGTAAAAATGGACTTTATAACCTACTGTGTCAATGAAATAAATGAGATGTAGTGATAATGGATGTAATAAGATGATGACATATAAAAAGTATTTTTTATATTCAATTTTTAACACACTTGAAATATACATATTTCAAATCCAGATTTGATAACCCCGTACGTAGGCACTGTCTTGCTTTCAGTGTGGACGTGACTAGGCGAACTAAATTCACTATAGAAAAAATAGAAAATCCGTCCGTACCAATTGCACTTCCAAACAATAACCTTCTAAAACTCCTGTAGCAATCTAAACATTTAAGTGCATTCCAAACTGCATTGCACTTCAAAACTAAAACAATACATTGGCGCTAAAATAACTAGGGTAAATCCTCCTTTTTTGTTTTGACGACGTCGGAATGACTCCCTAATACGGAAAATTGTTGTTATTCAGGGAATCTGCTAGCATAATATAAAACGTGTATTGCATTCTAAATAGCAAACAAAAAAACCGTCGTATGACGGGAGTATGCTTGTCTTACCCCTTCAATCTTCAAGCGCCTTCCGAATGAATAACTCATGTTAATTGAAAACTCAATCCTAGAAATTTGAAGGGGTGTACACTCCCGCCTGCTGACGGTTTCGCTGTACAAATTTTAAAAAAATTTTTAATTAATAATCACAACTAACCAAATTAGAAACCGTTGTTAAATCTTTCAAGGGTCCAAAACAATTTTGAAACGTTAATTGTTGCAAACCATTAACTAACTCTGGTAGTTCATAGTAGCTTCAGTGTAATTTAAGAACCCATGATTGCATGTTATTCTCTATTTTCAAATGTTAGTTGTGATTAATTGTTAAGCACAATCAGTTTTAAGCAATTTGTAGCTTATTGTTGTTTTCAGCGACTTAAAACTCCGGTTGCATTTGCATATAAAGTTCCACCTTCAAATGTTAATTGCTGTTATTTGGTTATCACAATTAACTAACGAGGGGTCTCCGTCGCGTCTTGATTGCGTCCTATTGGCTCGAAATCAAAAATATAGATTCAACTAGTTCTAAACTAACCCCTTATCTCGGTTTTTACTCCATGGCCATAAACATTTTCAAAATTTCGAAAATTTGATTTAACCCCCAAAAATCTTAAATAAAAATATCATGCAATTTTTGAGTTTTCACGTGCTCCCCTTTTTGGAACATTTTATAAATTTGCCAATTCATTCAAGAGTTCGGTTCAGAGTTCAGTTAAAAAACAAATACAAAATGCAATGAGAAATACAAATAATAAAAACAAAAGCAAAATACCAATGCAAAATACGATTGCAAAATGCAAAATATAAACGCAAAAGAACAATTCAAAATATCAATTAAACATTCGA
Source organism: Bilobella braunerae (assembly GCA_034694865.1). Lineage (NCBI taxonomy): Eukaryota > Metazoa > Arthropoda > Collembola > Poduromorpha > Neanuridae > Bilobella > Bilobella braunerae. Next base: position 14,181 of record JAQFYP010001488.1, read on the forward strand.
AATCATTTTGTATTTGTGATTTGCAATTTTTTTGCAATTTGTAAGTTTTTTTTCGCGTACGTTTGTTTTTGTTTTTGTAGTTCGAGTGTTGTGAGGATTATAATTTTACAAATAGTGTGGTAAAGAAACTCATTTATAGAACTATTGAATGAATTATAGAAAGTTCCAAAGGGGGGACCACGTGAAAACTCAAAATTTACATGCTATTTTTCTTAAGGATCTTTTGGGGCTAAATCAAATTTTCAAAATTTTGAAAAAGTTTATGGCCATGGAGTAAAAAGCGAGATAAGAGGTTAGTTTTAGAACTAATTGAATCTATATTTTTTATTTCGAGCCAATAGGACGCGATCGCGGGGACCCATTGTAAGTAGGAATTGTTTTAAGCTATTTAGAGGTCACTGTTAGTTTCAGCATACTTAAGACATACTATAGCATGTAAAACTCAATTTCTATATGTTAATTATTGTTACATGTTAATCGCAATTAACTATTTATTAATTGTTATTGTTGATTATAATTGTTATTAAGCTGTTTGGAGTTAATAGTGGTTAGGTCCAACTAATAAGGCATTGTTATGAAGCCATTCGGACCTCATCCAGTTAGCTTCAGAACACTTCATTAGTTAATTAAATTAAATCCATTTTTTTATTGTTAATTTCAATTAACTAATTGGACTACTTAAAATATGTGATTGAGATGGTCTTCAGCAATTTCCAGACTTATATTGCTTAAAAAAACTTTAAAAAATATGGGAGGTACTCTAACCCGCGGTGTTCGAGTTTATTGCACCATTTACCACCATGGCCATTGAGCCAAAAAAAAAGTCAAATATGAGAGGACAAATTTTTGTTACATTTTAATCATAATCTAAACTAATCTAGAAGCGTTTATAGGCCAATTAAAGGTTATGGTTAGCATCAGCGCTCGTAAGAACCCCCATTTACATGTAAAAATTCAAACTCAAAAGTTAATTATTGTTAATTGGTTATTATAATTGACTAACTAGAAGAGTACTAATGATTTTAAATAACTAATTAGAATTTGGGTTTGAGCCAATTGGAGGGTAATACTTAGCTTCAGCGTAATACCCCCCTTTACATGTAAAACTCAACTTCAAAAAGTTAATTATTGTTAATTGTTGATATTATATTATATAAAATCATGTTGAAGGAAGCCTTTTTGCCATTTGCCAATGCACAAAGTATAAATTTATGTTTGTGTAAAG
>JAQFYP010001489.1:0-15402 GCA_034694865.1 Bilobella braunerae
CTTTTTTTAAATGTATTACAATGGCCAATATTTGATTTTTAAAAAACGCAAACACTTGAGACCATATCCTGGTTAGTTAAAAAACATCGCAAACAAGGAATGGCGTTAAAGCGCAACATTCTGAACAAATACAGGTTATGACAACGTCGCCATTTGAGAGATGTTGCCAATGCTGGTTTGGAAAATTCATCAAAAATATCGCAATTTTGAAAATGTGGCCAATGCCAATGTCGCTGTTTTAAAAAGTTCGCTGAAATATTGTTTTTTTTTAATTAGCCAAAAATACCACTTTCAAAATCTTGCCAATGCCGCAGGTTTGAAAAAATTCACCAAAAATAGCGCGATTTTGAAAATGGCGCCAATGAAGGTGTCGTTAGTTGAATAATTTGTCAATGTCGCCATTTAAAAAAAGTTTCTTCAATTTTCCTATGCAGGGCCGGAAAGTCAATTTTTGCATACTAATTGCAATTTTTCTATGCTAACCATAGTTAGTTAAATAATTTAGTTAGTTGGCAATTAAGTTAAAGTTGATTTATTTGCGGAACCCCTTCGCCATACATCGAAATAGGGTGCAGTGAGCTAATAATTTTTTTGAATCTTTAAATCTTAAAACAATGAAGCTATGAGGGGCCACTTATAGCTCCATATTCTCAAAGTTGACAAAATTATAGAATTTTATTAATAATACTTCATGAATGTTTTCCTCAAAATTCAGTTAATTAAAATAATATTTAGGCATAATTATTACTTTCAATTGGCACAAAAACCGGTTAAAAAAGAGTTGAGTTAAACTTTATGTTATGAAAACCGCCTCATAGTTTGATTGTTTTAAAAAATTTATCTGGCGATTAACTCGCAAAGGAAGGCCTGTGCAGGTATCAACGAAGGAATTTTTTGTAGCCGGGGTCATGATCTTGCAGTTTGATTCCCAATTGACACCGGCCAGACGCTTCCTTGATCCTCAACAAGGTCACCAAAGTCGACCCCTCCGAAACACACTTTCACTCATCAATTGAGTAATTGTCAACCGAATTTGATGAGACTTGGTGGAATACATTTAATTAGCACAATAATTAATCCTGAATTGACAAAACCCGGAAATCTTTAACATAAAAGGGCAAGAACCAAATTTCGGATTTTTTTTCTCTCGAAATTCTTAGTTTCTTATAAAAAATAATCCGAATTATGAACTTTTCATACGATTTTAATTGTTTTCTATCATTTTTAGTTCATTTTGGTTAAAAAACGCAAAGAAAAAATCATTAGCCTTTTTACGGATTTCACTACATTATGCTACTAGGAAAAGCAGAGACCTACCCCTCCGATCTTTCACTCATTTCAAAATTACAAATAAACAAGTGGCATTGAAGAACAACAACACAAAGCAGTGGAGAGACTACGTCAGTGTCGCCAAGGTAAATGTCGCTATTTCGAAAATGTCGCCAATTCTCTTATTTATAGTTAGTTAAATATTTAGTCAATTATCAATTAAGCTTAATTAATTAATTATTAAGTTAAAGTTGATTTATTTGCGGAACCCCATGCATCAAAACAGGTTACAGTGAGCTAATAATATTCTTCTAATAATTTCTTAGATCTTCCGACTCAGTGTGTTGAAGCATAATTGCTAGTTAACTGTTAAAGTTTCGTTATAATTAAAATTGAAGTTTAATTAATTATACTTAAATTTTAAGCTTAAATGCAATTAAAGTTAATTAGAATGCATACACTCTAAAATAATGTAACATTTTGAGTAGAACGGGTTTTTTGTCAAATTTGTCAAATCAAATTTTGTCTTTTGAATATGATGACAATAGATAAATGTCTTCGTAGTGAGGAGGCACTGCAAAAAGTAATGAGGTGATATTCAGTTAATGGATCTTAATTACAAGTAATTAAAGTTAATTACAGCTGGTAATTAATTCACTAATCGATGTCCGCATTGACAGTGTGCGCATTAGATCGAGGGTTGAATATGATGACGGTTCGCAAAGGCTTTCATGCGAATGGCGCCACGGTGGTTGACCTCTTTGGGTCAGGAACCAAACCTTTTGGATCCGGTTGACCTTTCCGGCCATCATTTCTTGACCTATGACATTTGACCTGGAGATGTACAGTGTGATGCAAGTTTTACGGGGTCAGTGACCCCGAGAGGTCAAATTTGAAGGGGTTTGACGAGAGGAGGAGTTTTGACTTTCTGTTTCCGACGATGGTGGCACCCTTCTCCAGGACAAGTTTCGTATTAAGGCATTTTCTAAAAACATAATGTACAACTCAACTTTTTTAAACTAAAATTCAAATAATATGATTAAGAAGTGCTTGTCGGACGGCCGAAGAAAAAAGACACGTCTCTTCTAAAGGCTCTAGTTAGAAGTCGAAGACAGTGCCGTGAACTCTAGTTCCAAGAGTGTAGATCAACAAGTCAGTGCTGGGACCCAGAGGACCCATAATTCATTTTGTCAGAAGTTTGCCGAACAATTCAAAACGTCTATGCAAATTGCCGAACAATTCAAAACCTCCATGCAATTTCCCGAACAATTCAAATCGCCTGTGCAATTTGCCGAACAATTCAAAACGTCTATGCAATTTGCCGAACAATCCAAAATCTCCATGCAATTTTCCGAACAATTCAAACCGTCTTTGCAAATTTCCGAACAATTCAAACCGCCTATGCAATTTGCCGAACAATAAACTAAATAATTAGAGCTATTTCAATGTCGCGAATTCGCTATTTTAAGAATGTAGCCATTTTGAAAATATCTCAAATGCCAATGTCGCTTGTTTGGAAATTCAAGATTGTCTTCATTTTGAAAATGTTCCACAAAGGCCTCATGCAGTGCCGGAAGGGCACATTTTTGCATAATATTATCTGCACTGACGTTTCAAAATTTGAAGTATTAAAAAAAATTAATCGAAGAATTTTTAAAATTTATAAATGTCTTTTTTAAATTAAAAAAAAAGTCGTACCATAGAACTCAATTGGTTTGTCACAACAAAGGAAAACGTTTCCAGTAATTTTATCTCCAGGCCCAAATTGTGCAGGATTTTGATTTAGAACAATGCTACACGTCGCCTTGATGCCCTTCCCGTACCGTGCTGTCAATTCTGAATTTTCAAAAATTTCAAAAATTTAAATATAAAATTTCAAATTTCGAAACCTAAAAGTTGAACAAAATAATGCTTTTCTGTTCTAAACACTACTTTTGAATGTCAATGAACCCAAATCCACTCGAACATAAAAATCGACACGCCTAGAAGTTAAACATTTATTTGCAGTAAATGTTTAAACAATTTTTGTTTCAATTTTTTTAAAACAAAAATTTGTTAAAATTAATTAGTTTTCAATCTAGAATCATTCTCAGCATTTCAACATTACGACGGACAAACCTATGGAAATCTTTTGTGCCCCGATTTTGAAATTATGAAAATGTAAACGGCATTGAAGCGCTAAGCTAAATAATGCAGAGGACAGTGTCGCCAATGCTGATGTCGCTATTTTGGAGATGTCGCCAATGCTAATGTCACTATTTATTTATGTCGCCCATTGTCGCCATTTTATAAATGTTACCTCAAATAAGAATTTAATTTGTTTTGATTACTATTATAAACACAAATATTTATATTAAATTAAGGCATTCAAAGTCAGTGTTTTTTTTAAAGTTTTCAAACCCCGCATCTAATTGAAGTCGAATTTATTGTTTAACTATAACTTTTTTTGATTATGTTTGATAAACAAGTGTTTGTTTATTGAAGTTTAATAATAAGGCCAATTACATTTACTTAATATTTAGCTATTTAAGTTTTAGAATTTTTCAATTTCACATTAAAATTTACAATTTTATAATTTAACTTAAAAGTTTACCATTCCACTTCAAATTTTGCAATTTTACTTAAAACTCTACAATTTCACTTAAAATTTTACAATTTAACCTGAAAGTTTACAATTTCACTTCAAATTTTACAATTTAACTTAAAAGTTTACAATTCAACTTAAAATTTTACGATTCAACTTAAAATTTTACAATTCAACTTAAAATTTTACAATTCAACTTAAAATATTACAATTCAACTTTAAATTTTACAGTTCAACCTAAAATTTTACAATTCAACTTAAAATTTCACAATTCAACTTAAAGTTTTGCAATTCAACTAAAAATTTTACAATTTAATTAAGATTTAACAATTTAGCTTAAAATTTAATAATTTAAATTCCAGTTTTACAATTTAATATTTTACAATTTTTTTTGGTAGAATTCATTGTAGGTGATTACATGTGATAATTAATTGAACAATTACGTGTTTCCGTGGACAAGGAACGCGTTAGATTGAGAGTTGAGTAAGATTACGGTTAAGAAAGGCTGTGATGCGGATGCCGCAGTTTTTTTTTTAAAAAACGGCAGTTTTAAAACTAAAAAAAAAAGATGAGCAAAATAATGCGTTTCTGTGCTAAACACGCTGTTTAAAGGTCACGAACTCGAATCTGGAAGAACCAATACGCTTTCTTCAAATTTCGGGAAACAAATTTATTGCTTAGATTTACCACATTTGTTTAAAGCATAGTTTAAACAAATAAACAAAAATTGGTAAAAAAAAATACATTAAAAAAACCTCTGAAGCATTGTCTATCGTTCCCGAGAAAGAGTAGGAACTCCAACGATAACCTTTGCAGTAGAACTATTCCACCACAATTTCAAAATTAGGAAAAAAAAACTGGCGGCACTGAAGCACTGCAACCTAGACAAGTGGACACTACATAAATGTCGTCAAGGCTATTGTCGCGACTTTCAAAATGCCGCCAATACCAGATGCCGTTTCTTTTAAAAAAAAGTGAAGGCGGATTTCGCTTGTTTGAAAATGTCGCCAAGGCTAATGTTTATTGTGAAATGTCACTTTTTTCCGCTAATTTCACCACCAGCCCTAAATTGTCCAGATTTTTTGTGTTACACATCGCCTGAGTCCCCTTCGCGCACCGTGCGACCATTTTCTAAATTTTTGAAAAACTCAACTTTCAAAAAGCAAAAAATTCAAGCAAATGTAACTAAAATAATGCGTTTCTATTCTAAACACGCTGTTTCAAGGTCACGAGTCCGAATTTCAACGACCGAAGAAATGAACATACGCTTTCTCCAAATTCTCCAAAAAAGAAAAGATCTTTCCCGAACATTTGTTTAAACATTTGTTTACGGTAAACTTTAATCAAGTAAACATGGATTGTTACAAACAAAAAATTACCCCATATATAAAAATAAACCCAAATACACAGATTCCAATCACATTTCAAACAAACTTTTAGAGCCAAAGGCAAACCTAACAATATCATGCCGTCACTTCAAAATTAATAAAAAAAGAGTGGCGTCAAAGCAACTCAAGTAAATGGAGCCTACGTCAATGTCGCTAAGGCCAATATCATTTGTAAATCTCGTCAAGACAACGTCGCTGGTTTTGAAAATGCGCCAATGTTTCCATTTTGAAAATGTTACCTCAATGACCTCATGCAGTGGCGTATTAGAATTGCGTCTAGTGTCATTCTAATTCATCAAAGCCGTATTTTTAAAAAAAAAAACCTAAATTCACCAAACAAACAACAAATTGCATTTGAAACATCCTCTACGGAAGATATGCCAGTTACGAAGACATAATTACTTTTGCTTGAACTTTTTTTTTACTCTTCTTTCACAAGTGGCGTTGAAAGTGGCTACAATATAAATTAAGCGATGACTGTCAATGTCGCCAACGTTAATGTCGCTGTTTTAGAAAATTCGACCAAATATCGTCATTTTGAAAATGTTGGCAATGCCAATGTCGATGATTTGGAAAATGTGCCAAAAATATCGCTATTTTCAAAATATCACCAATTTCAATGTCGCTGTTGTGAAAAATTTGACAACAATATCGCCATTTTGAAAATATGACCAATTCCAATGTCGCAGTTTTGAAAAATTTGCCAAAAATATCGCGATTTTGAAACTGTCGCCAATGCCACTGGTTTCTAAGCAAACCATAGTAAGTTAAATAATTTAGTTATTTTTATTTATTTTTATTCAATTAGATGAAAGGATTCTCGTGGGACACAGCACATGGAATCCGAGTTACCAAATTTGTGTATTGAAAGTAGTATTAAAAACAACTTCTTTTTTTGACAAATTGTTTGACTTACAAGTAAAACTAAAAGAACAAAAAACTAAAATAGACTAATTAAATAGTAATTTAGTTAGTTGGCAATTGATTTGCAGAACGCCATACATCAAAATATGCTACTATGCTATATGCTAGGATAATTTTTTGAAATTAAAGTATTTAATTTATAAAATGATGGCGATAAATGAATGTTTTCGTAGTGAGGCGGCACTGCGAAAAAGTAATTAATGGATGTCCAGTTAATTGGTTGTTAATTACAAGTAATTAAAGGTAATTACAGTTGAAAATCATTGAGTAATCACGTGTCAACCTAACCGTTGACATGAAGCCCATTAGATCGAGGGTTGAATATTATGACGGTTTACAAAAGTTGTGATGCGAATGGCGCCTGTACTGGTTGACCTCTGGCAACTTTCTCTCTTGACCTTTGACCTTGACCTCGAGCGTTTTACTAATTTTACGGGTGACCTCTTCTGTCCCCCTTTCTCTTTAATGGAAACCTAGATGTCAGAGGTCAAACTCAAATAATTTTTAATATTATAATATCTGCGTAATACTTTTAATAATATAAAGAACGAAGGAAAATCGATACGCTTTCTCCAAACTTTCCAAAATTATTTCTTGCCCAGATTTTAACATTTGTTTAAACATTTATTTATTTTATTTTATTTCATAGTTTAATTTTAGACAAAGTAAACAAAAATTGGTACAAACAAAAATATCCTAAGAAATGTCTTTGATTAACGGGAATCAGCTTCTAGTCAAGGTGGTAGGAACCTGTCTTTTTGTTCATTAACCATAATTTCACAATTAAAATTAGGTTGTGGCATCGAAGCACCACAACCAAACAAGTGGAGACTACTTCAATGTCGCCAGGGCTAATGTCTCTATATTGAAAACGTCGCCAAAGCAAATGTCGCCAGGGTTAATGTCGCTATTTTGAAAATGTTGCCGTTTTGGCACATGGAACATTACAAATGTCGCCATTTCGAAAATGATACCTTAACAGCTGCATGAAGAGCCGGAAAGCCAATTTTTTATTATAGTATTTGTGTTTTTTAGTGTCCGGTCTTTCTTATTTAAAAATTAATAAAAATAATTAAAGGCTAAACCTTTAATAAAAGCCGTATTTTTATAGTCGTGCGTGGACATGTAAGTGCCGCTTACAAATGGCACGACGTCGTGTAAGGGTCACATAAGGGTATATAGAAAAGGGTCCCTTAAGAGTAAATTTTAATTTTTCTCCACACTTTTGCATCTAATTTTTTTCTAAGCAAATGATAGTCAAATAATTTAGTTAAAGTTAAGTGGAATTTATTTGTGGAACGCCATTCAGCAAAATAAGTTACGTAGAACAGTTATTTTAGACACATTTTTAGGTATAGGAGCGTAAGGAGTGCATTAGAACGAGGGTTGAATATTGTCACGCCCAAGAAGTCAACGACCCCTTGGACGCGACACCAGTAGGTTATGTTAGTTAGTCGCACACATATTTGCAGACATGTGTCCATGTGTGACATGGTTATTTGGAGTTCTTATCAGTTTTGTCATTCTGTTAGAGGTCATTTGTATTTGTCTGTTCGACGGAGCACTTCCTATAAATAGGAGTGCTCATGTAGTTAGTGGTGGTCAGTCCGGGCTCAGTCGACGTTTGGCCTTTGCCTTATCATATTCTATTCGACGTTTGATTATTTGGAGGTTAAGGTCATTGACACTTTGTAGTTATTGATTTATTTGTTGTGCAAATAAATAATTATTTGCACATCTCGTCACGACCGTGCCCTTTTGTTCGCCGTCTCTCCGACCCTATCATTGCCCTAGAGTCCCACAGTCGATACGTCACAAGTAGAGGTGACAATTAGGAGCGGCGTTCAGGTCAACCGTTCCCCTCAAATCGTCGACGACCTTTGACCTCCGACTGGTGGCAGGAAGGCGGAAGTCGCCGTTACCTCGTCTATGAGCACAGATCCCGAGTACGACGACCCAGATGGCATTGCCCATGACATAATCGGTCACATCCATACCGCCGACCAGTCAACCAGCAGTACATTGACCCCAGCACTAACAGTCGACCAGGCTGAGCCCACGATGGACCACACCATACAGCCAGGAAGGACGCTGCCCGACTACACTGTAGTGCTCTACCGCTCCACATGCCGTTTCTGTCCACACTGCTCCGCCGTCGATCAGTGGCCAACCAGACCACCTCACCCACCACGTCGAGCGGCCCCACCGGCAATCGCACCGCTCTTCCCAATTGCCCAACAAGCACCGCCGTTGATCTCACCGCCCATGTCGCCTCCAGAACGACTAGTGACGTGGCAGAACCGTGAGACACCGAATTGAGCACTGATCATGTACAGGAGACTGCTCACAATGCTACCGCAAGCCGACTGCGGCCTCACGAGCCACCAAATCGGATGTCAAGACGTAACCCACGACGGTATAAGACCATGGACGACCGTCCTGTCTGTTTTGGTTGTGGCCAAGTAGGACACGTCCGCCGCTATTGCCCCACCAACCAACCACCGTCAGTTCAAGTGCCTGCTGCTGGTGCAGACCCAAGCGAACAGGTCACGCTCCACAGCATACACGTGGAAGAGGTCGCCAACCCCGGAAGTCACGTCCAGGGAAGCGAACTGGGCCGGTCCGTCAACACAACCGGCCGGGGCGAATGAACTTTTGTCGAACAACGCCAGCACATCCTCACCTATACAACAACGACCAAAGCCGAACAAGGACCTGCAGTCAACCCCCATTCTACCCACGTAAAAGTCCATTGATCACTCACAAAAGATTCAAGTATCTCCCCGTCGACGACCACGAGATCAGGCCCACATTCTCGTAAGTCCTTTGCCAGTCACCGATCGTCGAAAGAGGCCAAGTCCAACGTTCCGGACAACATTTCCCTCTACCCAGACGACAGAACGTTACTCAAACGCTTGGACACAGCTTAATGCCCTCGTCCACTAACTACGTTGACCGAGCCAAGAAGTCGTGCCCAACTGAGGCCTCCACCGTCGAGCAAATCCCGCAACAAAAACGACGCCCAATAATGATTGACCAATCTGCCCAAACTCAGGAGACCAAAGTGGACGCTTCCACTCAGTGCACGTTGGACGACATCACTCTGTCATTTGCCCATAAACCCTGGCCATTCCCCGTCGAACAAGGCTCGCAGATGAGAGAAGAACAGCGCCAAATAGACGATTGCCCTATTGCTCCGTTTGACATTGGAGAGTGGGTGAATTTTGAAACAAAATGGGAGGATCGAAATTCGTTGTCTTGGGCACGCCGACGAGGCCGTTATGCCGTGCAAGCCTTTCTCGCCGATGGAAGACTCAAAATTCAGTTCCGCACATGTTTCCTAAACCAGCAGCCATTGCGGCACACCTCGCCGACCTACTGGCTCATATTCCTATGCCAACTGACGATTCGGACTCATCGCTCCCAGTACATCCTCCTTCAAGGCGGTTCACTAACTTGGAGTGCCTCTCTCCTGCACAGCTCCGATTTTTTTGAAAAAATTTACAAATAATACTTGTATGAAAAGAACTTTTTTCAGTATAGTGAAAATTCGCACTGCTCAAAATTTTGAAACTTTTTTTTGAAATTCAATTTTTTTGAATCCTTATGGGATTTTTGCCGTGAAATGGTTCTGATTTATTTAATGTTTTACATTACTTTAGACTGAATTATGTAATTTAGGTAGCTGAACATATGCAGCCAGTAGTCGTTCGTAACTTGGAAACGCAGCGGGCTTAGTTTTTTTAAAGCATTCTTGGCTTCATTAGTACTTATAGATCCCGTGTACACACATGCGTGACCTGGGCGTCGTGTCGATTATTGCTTGCGCAAAATGTCAAATAAACAATTGATTGAATTATTGAAAATCATTTCTTCCTACTTCTTAATAACATTAACTTTAGAGTAAAAAATGATTGATAAAACAATATGGGGCGGAGACAAAAATTTTGTAACATTCAATCTTGAACCTAAGGAACTCACATTCTTTATTTGTGTAAAACCTACTAAACTAAGTAAGTGTGTACTATTGCAATATGTACAAAAAACTAGGTTTGAAAAACCATTATTTGTTAGTATCATAAATTAGTATTAGTTAGTATAACTAGATAGTTTCGAAAAACTCAATTTTGGAAACTTTTACCAACCCTACATTTTGTGAATTTTTTTTATTTGTGTATGAATTGGGTGAGAATAAGACGTTGCTTGATTGTTGTCCAGACTAGACAAGCACACACGTGGAAGATACAGAGGTGAATATTAAAATCCGCCAATCCTATGACGGGCTTCTTTGGGGAGAGCACTACAACTTTTAAATGACATGTTTTAGGTAACAAAATTGCTCCCATACAAATGTCGCCGCTGCCAAAATGACGCAAACAAATAGTACTACAAAAACAGAACTGACGCAACTTTTAAGTCCCAAAGGCTCGTACTTAAATAAATGGTGCATGACGTCTTCAAACATAAATTTTAGTGACTGAGGATAATACATATGTTGTAATATCCCGGAATGAGCTATCGCCCGAAATCGCATATGTATAATGCCCTCCTTATCCTCGTCCATGTTTCCAATTGTCCACGCCAGCGTAACTGGGAGTAGGGATTCTTTTCCATAGTATGTCGGAATCAAAGGGTCCCTGCGATAGACCCTTAAATAAAATTCGTGCAATGCACTCCTCTCATCAATGTAGACGCTCTTATCGCATTTCACAAAGTCTTGGAGTACAGCTTCTTGTATATCGGGTACGTATATCTTCAAGTCGAGTTTATTGAGCCAAGAGATGTTATCTGCTCTGTCATGCTTATTTGTTAAAAAAATGGGATACATTTTTTGAATAACTTGCCTAATAAAGAGGTTACCATTTTCGTTGTAAATCAAACTTAATTGTAGTAGATTATTTTTACTAATTTTTGAAACTTTTTGTCTGGTCCTATCCACGGCAGACTGTTCTAGTGGAACTAAAATTTTAAAGTTTAGTGCTATTGCTTTTTCTAAGGTTTCAATTTCGTTTTTCGGTAGGGGCGCTGATAAGCCGGTTGTTAACATACCGCGATAATCGTTCCCAAGTTGGCCGAAAGTGAACACTAAGCATATGCAAAATAATCGAAAACCAAGTTTGTCAAGAACCGAAAAGTTTACGTCCTGTTCAAATATGATGATCGGCAAGAATAGAAACGAGCTTTGATTTATATGCAAATTTTTGAAATATATATAAACCAGACCAAATATTAAGAGGCTAGAGGTAAACATCATCATCCATATATCACTTTTGAAAGGTTCGGTATACATCGAAAATGTGTAATACGTTACAGCGCCGTCACATGACAAAAAGTTAAATGCCGTTTCTTTTACGATGAAGTAGTAAAATCGGCCAACATTCTCAATTTTAAATTTATCTCCGACACTACCATCTGTTTGGATGCTAATTGCAAATGCATATTGTTCTCTAGTTTCTTGAATTCTCGATATATTTAAAACGTATCTTGACAAATTTGTCGAAAGTGCTTTAAAGTTTGAAACAGTGAAAAGGTAACCAATCACCAACTTGTCTCTTGCAGTTACACCAGACAGCGCCTTGTGAAAGTAGTCTTGAGAATAAAATAGTGATGGTGAATACAGTTTAGAATTGAGTAAAAATTGTTCATAACATTTGTGGTACATAGTAAGTTCGCGAAATTCAGTAAGCAAGGGACGAATAAAGGACTCTTCGTTTAAAAGTTTGTTGGCAAAATATAGTCGCAAAACAGTGTCGCAAGGGCGATGAATCACGAGATATAGCGCAATCGTGGTTGTGCTGGTGGCGCAGAACTGGTAATGCGTCGTAAAAGTGTACATGCTCGGATTTATCCATTTATGCGGTAAGTTGTCGGCGTACACAAAAACAAAGTGGGATACAGATCCTCGGCAGTAGGGAATTCCTACTCTATCTGCTGACTGCTCACAGTCGACTAGCCAATGAAAATTATAGTGTAGATTTGGTAGGATATCTTTGGTTGGATAGAATTGGAAGATAACTAAATGGCATTCGAGTCGACGAGAATATCGACGATAGTCTAGCTCTCGAATCGTCTGATTGAATCGAATTTTGTCACAGTTAAGTATAGTGACAGGAGGAATTTCTTTTTCTTTAAAATTTAAAGATGAATTCTCACTCGAATTTGCAACTATGAGTATATCACATTCAGGGTAGCCAGTTACCAAGGTTGTTGAGATAGCGGAAACTATCACTGAAGCTAGAACCCTGGTCACAACCAAGGAGAAAATTATCGTATACAAATACATGGTGAATCAGAAAGAATAAAAATAAGACCAAGGGTTAAAGAAAAAAATGATTCGAGAAATATTGCTCCAGAAAAAGAATAATCAGCGTTAGATATTGATACAGCATTGACTTCATTTCGATAACTTCTGTGTCCGCTTCTGGAATGATGTCATTGGTGAGTTGCGCAAGATAATCAAGCATAATATCCAATACGATTGATGTAAATGGAACAACAAGAATAATATCTCTCGTAATAAGAAAAAGTACTTCCTTTGATAAATGTTCTAATAATAAGTTGCATGTTAACTATTTATAACCGATTATCTGTTGGTTATAATGGTTTTTTTTAGATAATATGCTGGTCCGAGTTGTGTGCTCTAGAACGTTTATCAGGACCAATTATTTGTGTAGTTATGCAGTGCGTCTCGCGATAAGCCGAACACCACGATTTGAATTTTTTACACACCACCTTATATTGTATCCCATTGGTTGAACACTAATAACATTGACCAAACACGCTTCAAATTAGCAGAAACTTTATACACAAATATTTTTTTAATAATCGTTTATGTAAACCTTTTTTTACAAAGTACCAATGAAGAAAAACTCTAAAACACTTACGACTTGAAGGTATTGCAAATATTGTTGTGCACACGAAAAAAATTATACTGTGTTTTCATCATGGAAACTTTAATCACGTAACTACAACAAAATATTTGAAATGTTCGCCCTGTTTGGAATGTAGGTTAAACGGACGGAAAAAAAAAAGTAAAGTAGCCCTTTTCAATCAATTTGTGTTTGGCTTTTGGTTTTGTGGCAGTCAGTTTGTTCTTGGTCAGTCGGGTTTTGTCATTTATCATTTCTAGACCTCTGGCCCATGGCCATGTCGACTTACGCGTAGCCCCGCCCTGACCTTTGTTGACCCCTAGCATTACGTTATTGCAAATAAAGTTATTTGCAACTGTTTTTCCGTCGTTCGTTGTTGTCCAGCGTTCATTGGCCAAGCAAGTCGTCGTGTCCACTCTACCACTGAGCGCCCATAGCACAGTCGACCCAGCCGAGAGTTCACGGTGGCACTCGAGGTGGCCGTGACAATATGATGACGGTTCTCAAAGGTTGTGATGCATATGGCGTCGTTCTGGTCGACCACTTGGGTCAGGAAGCAAACCCTGTGGTTATGGCTGACCTTTCGGACCAAGAAAAAACCAGTGGCGTTGAAACGTTAAAATCTAAATAATTGGACTACTTCAATGTCGCTAATTTAAAACAGTCGCCATTTTGAAAATTTCGCCATTTTGAAGCTTGCCAATGCTGCTCGTTTGGAAAATTTGCGATTGTTGCCATTTTGAAACTCTTACACGGGCCTCCTGCAAAGCTGGAAAGGCAATTTTGCTTAATACTAACTCTACTGACCTGGTTTTTTGACACGTGATCTAGCATTAAGCAAATTCTAATTAGTTAAATAATTGAGTTAATGAACAATTAAGGTAAAATTGATTCATGTGCGGAACGACATAAAACATTTTACATTGAGCAGTCAGTTTGTAATGTTATTTTCTAGATAAACTATTGAGGTGCCTTTTCCGAATCGTACCGCCATTTGAAAATTTTGAAAATGTCAAAAAATTTCAGAATTGTACAATCTTAAAAAAAACACAAGTTGGACAAAATAATGTGTTTCTGTCCTATGTTTTAAAAAAACTTAAATACGCAAATTGTGCTTGATTTTTTAAAAAAATAAAATCGATACGCTTTCTCCAAGATTTCCAAAGATTTATCGTCTAAACTTTCAACATTTGTTTACAATACAGATTTAAACAATTTTTTTAAACAAAAATTATTGAATTTGTTATGATTTGGTAAAAGCAACACCACAATCTTAGGACAACTGTCAAATGTTTGGTGTCCCAATTTCGAAAAGAAGAAAATACAAGCGGCATTGAAGCGGCTACTTCATCAAAGCCGTAGTTAAAAACGTAAATTCACCATGATTTTTACCATTTGTTTACAGTAAACTTTAAACAAGTACACAAACAAACAACAAATTGCATTTCAAACATCCTCTACGAAAGATATGCCAGATAGGAAAACGAAATAATTATCGGTTGAACTTTTTTACTCTCCTTTCAAAAGTAAAAAGTAAAATTTTACAATTTAACTTCAAATTTTACATTTTGACACATCATTTCACAATTTACCTAAAATTTTACAATTTAACTTAAAATGTTACGATTCAACTTGAAATTTTACAATTAACGTAAAAAATTTACAATTCATTAAATTTTGGAAAAAAAATTAACGTACATTTTTAACTTGAACTTCAATTTTGACAGCCAAAATTTCAATTTTTGCAATTTAGCTAACATTTTCAATATCTTAAGTTCTTCTGCGTCGGACAGAGTTGAGGGCGTTAACGATACCGTTAATGAAGTACTGGTACTGGTAGGATCCACCAGAGATCTGGCCACATTTGTACATTGGGCGGTCCGGACTTGGTCATGGGTCATGGTCCGGTTGGTCGAGAGCAGAAAGGCCGCGTGCGAGTGTGCCATGCTGGTTCCTGACATTGGTATAAAAATCGTCACCGCGGATACCCGCCGAAACGACGTCGGATCCGGAAGCGGTAACATCGGGGTTCATGCGGTTTCGGCGGCCGGGCCCGCGACTGCTAGATTCCGAGAGTTCGTTCCGGTGCGTTGTGGATTCGACGCCGATTACCGGGGAACCCGCCAAACCCGCAACCGCCCTGACCAGAATTTCCAATGGTAAAAAAAGATCACGGCGATTTGCGCGGTCTTCCTGCTAAAAAAATTGTTAAAAAACTTGCTAAATTTAAGTAAGTTTTACCAAAACATTTCAAAATACATATTGTCACGGGCAACTCCTGTGCCACCGTGAACTCTCGGCGGGGCGACTGTGCTGTGGGTGATGCGCTCAACTGGTAGAGTGGACACGACGACTTGCTTGGCAATGA
>JAQFYP010001490.1:0-15400 GCA_034694865.1 Bilobella braunerae
CACAAAGTTACGGTATCGGGCGTAACCGTAACTTGGGTCAAGTTACGGTATCGGGAATACGCCGATTCCAAAAGTTGTATCTGTGGTTTGGCAAATTTATGAACCGCTAAAATTTGCGCGAAAATGTTTAAACTCGTCTCATTTTTCGAGCTTCGTCATCGGCGTCTTTTCAAAATTCGTAAACAATTTGAAGTTAAAGAACTTTACTAAAAATAAGAAATTATATTAAAATTACCCAAAAATTAACCATGTTTTTGGAAACTTGCCTTTTATGAGACTTGTAATTTTAATTGAAGATTAACTATGCTGAAGGGTAAATTGCTAATTGAAAATTTAATTGCTATTTAACTATTAGTAGTTTCTTGGAAAGTCTAGTTTCGCCGTGTTTGAACAGTTTTAAAATTAATTGAATAAATCATTTGACCTCTGACCTTTGGTTTCCCTGAAATTTAATGCTCTAATGGACTGAAAATGTCACTCAACTTCATGATTAATTGTAACTCTTCAATTAATTACAGCCTTTAAATATCCGTTAATGCTTAATTGCAAAGCATTGTTTTAAAAACGAGAGAAATTCTCTCAGTAAAATCTTGCCAACTATTCCAAATCCAAATCAACTTTTATTATCTAACATAAAAATCCAATTTCAAAATTACAATTTCAAGATCTTGTCATTTACAAACAAAGCAAAAACTCATTTAAAGAGAAAAAACCTTAAAATTATAAATATACTTATTAATTTCCTAGAGGGGAAAGCGGAGGGGAAAGCAAACTGCTCCCTTCTGGCTTCAATCGTACTTTAGCTATATTGAACAGATTTAAAATAGCTTTATTGAACAGATGCAAAAATAATTTGACCAGAACATTTGACCTTTTGACCTTTGGCTCCCTACTGATTTAACACACAATTAGTTAAATGTTTCTAATATTTTTCATATTAACGAGAATTATAATAAGTTAAATAAGTTAATTACTAAGAATCCCATTTTTATTGTTCTAGAGAGAGAAACCTAATTAAAATCTACTAAACAAACTTACTACAAATCAACGGTTATTTAATATTTACAAACATTATTATTAATATACGCACACATTTCTATACGTAATTATTATTTTTTTTAGAGAAAGTGTTGTTAATTTTGATGTTCACATTTCCTAGTGTGAAAACGGGTGAGTTCAGGCTTGATTTTGAATGCGCATGCGCACTTGTCCCAGGGAAAAGGCATCTCATTCAAATGGATCAGCGCATAGCTTGGATGGACATTCTGGACACTGCAGGAGCCCTTGAGGAGCCCTTGACCCGTGTGACCTCGCATGTGGACTGTCAGTTGATGTTTGTGATGGAAGTCCTTGGGACAGTGTGGGCACTTGAAGGACCTCTGACCACTATGCTGCACAATGTGTGGCATCAAGTGCGGTCTTCTTTTGAAGGCCATGGGGCAGTCCTTGCATTTGAAGGCCCTGACTTCAGAATGGACAACTGAGTGATTGTGAAGGGTCTTTTTCGTCTTAAATGTCTTCTGGCACTTGGCACACGCGTAGGTCGCCTCAGCACTTGCGTTTGACCCTTGACCTTTCATGTTGCGTTTACCCGAAAGTACAACTAAAAATAATGAACAGCGAATGAAGCGAATTTCTGGAAGTTCATTGTGCCTTCTTACCTTGGGCTAAGGGACGCTTAGAATTCAGCGATATGACACAGTCCGCAGCGATTCTGCTGCAATTGCAGCGGTTTTCTTCACTTTCGCAACGCTTCCAGGAAGCGAGGCTTCTGTCGTCGTTGGCAGTCAATTTCAATCTGCCTCAGTGCGAATCATTGCAAATTTCAATTGCGATTGCGAACGTCTATGCGTTTAAAATTATCAATGAAACTAACTTTCAAGTGCAAAAAAAAAATCTAGTAAATTCTTGGCAGTAATTTGCATAATCCCATTTGATTTTTGATCGAAGTTATTTTGCAAAGAAATGTTGGATTTTTGCGTTCAGCTTTGCTACGACCTTATCTGCAGTTAATTACTTAAGTCAAATTTGTGTGACGCTGTAAAAAGCGCTCAATCAATAGTTATTGGAAGCGCTTTTAGCGTGAAATTCAGCGGTTCTGTTTTCGCTGCAGCGCTTCACTTCCATTCCGCAACGCTTCCAGGCAGCGACGCTGCTGCTGCCGTTGGAAGTCACCTTCAGTCTGCTTCAGCACGAGTCATTTCCAAATTGCAATTGCAAACGTGCATTGGTTAAGTGCACAGAGAACTACAGAGTTAAGTTTAGCAGTAATTTGCATAAATTGCTTAATGTTCTTAGCAAATCAATTTCGTATAAGGCAGTGGATCTTACCTGGAATTAGTCCATTAGTTTCATTAATTAGTCAATTCGTAAACGCTGAAAATGCGCTGAAACAATAATGAATGGAGGATCTTTTCAAGCGATTTCGACTTTTTCAAAAATAATTCTCGCTTCTCTTTTTTGATCAGGCGCTGAATTGTTTACTTTTAACTAAATCTAATGCTAATCACCAACATAAAAAGATGCCAGGATGAATCCAGTAAAGAAATAATTGCTTATGATTTCCCTGTAATTAATTGCTAATTAGGCACTAGTTGTTATTTAGTTCAAATTTAACTAGTTAATTTTAATGACTTAATAATTAAAATTGTTCTAAAAATAGGAAATGAAAAAGTAAAAAAAAATTCACCTAATGCCGAATCAATATTTATTATGTACACAAATTACATCAGAATCAACGGTATTGGCAATGTCATGTTTTCACTAAAAAAATATGTTTAATTTTTTTTTACAAACCGTACTTACTAACAACTGAAGTATACAAATTTTATACAAAATAAAGCGATTCGCTAATTTCGCTAATCGCGAGATCCTGAATTTTAGCAGCACTTATAGTAACAGTTCCAACTTTTATCAAACAGTGAAACTAAAGAACGGCGCAGTAACTGTTTTTTTAAGGATCGCTAATTCTGGCCACGGCAGCGATTCTTGTTCTGATGAGTCTTCAAATCGCTTTTCCTTCGAAATGGGCTTGTGCAGTTGTCGCAGTGAAAAGGCGCCTCTTTCAAATGCATCACAGCATGCCAGTTCAAACAGGATTCATCTGCAAAGCGTCTGCTGCAGAATTGACACGGAAATGGCTTCTCTGCTGCATGTACACGCGCATGCGCAGTCAGTTTTCGCTTTTCTGAAAATCCAAGTCCACAATCTTCGCATTGGAATTCCTTGGCCTTAGAATGAGAGCTTCTGTGTTCCTTCAAGGTTGAAGGACTATTGAAGGCCCTGGGACACTGTGGACACTTGAAGGGCCTCTCCTCCATGTGCTTTGCCATGTGGGACGTCAATTTGCTTCTTTCGTTGAACGTCCTTGGACACAATGTGCAACCGAATGCACGCTCAGCCGTGTGTCCTTCGACGTGAATGTCAAGGGTACTCTGTTCGTCAGCAGCGAAATCGCAATGTGGACACTTGTATGGTCGCTCTTCCGTATGCGCCCTCCTCAAATGGACCTGAAGATTTTTCTCGTATTTAAATTGCTTTTGACACACATCACACTCAAAGTCCCTTTCTTGGGTATGTGTCAACTGGTGACTCTCCAGCCTCGCCTGTGACGGTGCAGCGAAGTTGCACACGGTGCACATGAACCTGCTCACGGTGCTGTGCGTAATCAAGTGCTGCTTCAATTCCCCCCTTGATTTGAACTCGGATGGACATTGTGGACACTCCAGGAGCCCTTGGCCCGAGTGCAGCCGCATGTGCACCTTCAGATAGTTTTTACGAGTGAAGGCCTTGGGGCACTGTGGGCACTTGAAGGGCCTTTGAGCATTGTGCAGGGCACCGTGGTCCTTCAATGTCTGCCTTGTCTTGAAGGCCTGGGAACAGTGTTTGCATTTGAAGGGCCTCACATCAGAGTGAACTACTGAGTGCCTTCGAAGGGACCATTTTGTCTGGAATGTTTTGTGGCACTTCACACACTGAAGACCGTTCTCGGCGTTTGACCCTTGACCTTTCATCTTCCCTTACTCCAGCTCCAGCAGCGGTGCTTACTAAATATAGTAAACCTCTAAAAGTAAAAAAAAGATCAGCGATTCAGCAAATTCAGCGTCAGAAGCGATTTAGTCTGAAGTGAAGCGTCTCCCGACTTCGTTAACTTTTCCGGGGAGCTTTAGCCAACTTCAGTCTACTTCCAGCATACGAATATTTGCAAATATTCTTGTGTTGTGCGTTCAAAACTAATAATGCAATTCTATATGTTCAGATTCAGAAAACTGAAAAAAGTTTGAGTTTCAGGAGGACTAATTTGCATAATTCGTAAGTTACCTGGATGTTGTAAGTTCCAACTATCCAACTGTGTGAGTTCAGCTTAGTTGTACCTGTACTTATTAGTTGTATTTTATTATTAATTAATTAAGTTACTAATTAATTTAATTTGGTTTAGTTTGAGTTTGGTTTAGCTGATTGTCCAATGTTATGAATGGAAATTGCGCCAAATTTTTTAAATACTTGTTGTTTTTCAGGCATCGTCATCGTTCTCAAAAACTACGAACAATTTGAACTCAAAGAAAACTAAAAATAAGAAGAAAAAAATTAAAAATTACCCACAAAATTGACCTTTTATTTTTGGAAACTGTGGATTTATGGGGCCTGATTTTAATTGATGATTAAATATACTAATTGCTAATTGAACAGTTATTTGCTATTTAACTTTTTTTTTTACTTTAGGTAAGAATTAATGGTTCTTAATTAAAATTCTAGGTTAAAATCCTTAATCATAACATTTTTAATTGTTCTTAAAATTTGAGGAATTCAGAAAAAAAAATTAAATCTTTTGACATCAAATGAAAATCAACATTTATTATGTAGACAGAATTTCAATTGGAAGATTACATCAAAATCAATGTGGACAATGTCATTCATTAAAATTAAAAAAAAAAACTTTTCTTTAAACAAAGAAGTTACAACTAAAGTCAAAATTATTTTTCATAAAAGTCACTATTCGCAAAACCGCTAAATACAAGATGCGTAAATGTTAACAGTAGTTGTACTGTTTGCAGTGACAGCTTCTATCAAACAGTAAAACTAAAGAAAAGCTCAGTTTCATAAAATATGAAACTAATTCTGTTTTTGTTTTTGAAAAAAAAAAATTCACTAATTTTGGTCACGGCATCGATTCTTGATCTGATGAGCTTTCAAGGCGGTTTTCCTTGCGAATGTGCTTGTACATTTGTCACATTGAAAAGATTTCTCGTTTAAATGATTCAAAAGATGGCGATTCAAGCCGGATTTCCATGTGAAGGCCTTATTGCAGAAATCACAAGAAAATGGCTTCTCTCCAGAATGGACACGCGCGTGCGCACTAAGAGAGTCCTTTCGTCTGAATTGCTGTCCACAGTCTCCACACTCAAATTCCTAGGTCGCTTCATGGACACTTTTGTGCTTGTTTAAGGCAGAAGAGTCGATGAAGGCCCTTGGACACTGTGGACACTTGAAGGCCCTCTCCTGCGTGTGCGTCCCCATGTGGTACTTCAATGAACTGCTTTGTTTGAACGTCCTTGCGCACAATGTGCATGCAAAGGGACGCTCATGGGTGTGTCCTCGGAGGTGTTTGTCAAGTGTGTCCTGTGTGTTGGCACCGTAGTCGCAAAGGGTACATTTGAACGGACGCTCTTCCGCATGAGTCCTCAAATGGTCTTTAAGATTGTTATCCCGTGCAAATCGCTTCTGACACACTGTGCATTCCAACGGCCTTTCGCGTGTATGTGTCAAGAGGTGGCTGTCCAAGTGCGACTGTGACGACGCAGCGTACTTGCAAACGACGCACATGAATCTGCTGACGGCGTTGTGCGTCACGAAATGCCGCTTCAGTGCTGAGTTGGTCTTGAATTTGTATGAACATTCTGGACACTGGAGGAGCCCTTGACCCGTGTGACCTCGCAAGTGAATCGTCAGTTGATGTTTGTGATGGAAGGCCTTGGGACAATGTGAGCACTTGAAGGCCTTCTGCCCACTGTGCAGCGCTGTGTGGGCCTTCAAGTTCTCATTTCTTTTGAAGGCCTTTGGGCAGTCCTTGCATTTGAAGGCCCTCATATCAGAATGAACCAAGGAGTGGATTTGAAGTACACTTTTCGTCTTGAATGTCTTGTGGCACTTGACACACTTGAAGGGTCTCTCAGCGTCTGCGCTTGACCCTTGACCTTCCATAATTGCTTTTAGTGCAACGCTCTTCACTTAACAACTTAAAATAATCAAATCCAATGGGATGTCCAAAATAAACAATTGTGATCCCAATTTCAACGTTATTATGTACCTTGAGTTAAGACTGGAATTCAGCGATCCAGCGCCAGTTCGCAGCGATTCTGGTTCACCTGCAGCGTTACAGTTTAGCTTCTGCTGCCGTTGGAAGTCAACTTCTTTCTGCTTCACCATAAATCATTGCCAATTGGAATTGCAATTGAAAACATGCACGTTTCAAATTGTGAAAACTAACTTTTAATGTGTTTTTTTTTTCGTTTAGCTTAAGTAATTTACATGAGATTATTTAGTTAATCTCAATCCTACTTTGTTTCATACCTTGCGTTTAGGACTGGACGCTGGAATTCAGCGATTTGGCACAGTCTGCAGCGATTCTGTTTCACCTGTAACGCTTCCCCTCACTCCTGTACCGTTTCCTGGAAGTTTACCTTGTGTTGCCTTTGGAAGTCAACTTCAGTCTCATTGAAATTTAAGTGTATGTAAGCTATGCTTGCTCTAATTCTAAAATAAGCCACTTATAAATAACAAATCCTCGTGTTTTTATAGCCGAAAAATCAAAACTCGTCATAATCCAATTGAATTCAATGTTATTTCGTACCTTGAGTTAATGGCAGGAATTCAGCGATATGGATCAGTCCGCAGCGATTCTGTTTCAACTGCAGCGCTTCCCTTCACTTCTGCAACGCTTCGAGGAAGCGGAGGCTTCTGTTGCCGTTGGAAGTCAACTTCTTTCTGCTTCACCATGAAGCATTTCCAGTTTTTTTTTTTTTTTGCAAACATTGACGCGTTTCAAGTTGTGAAACTGAATTCGATTCTTGTGCAGAATTTCTTTTCCGTTTTGTACTAATTTGCATACGATTACTAAGTAATTAGTATCAGTTAGAGTTAATCATATTGTTTGGCAAATTTATGAATCGCGAAAATTTGCACGAAGTTGTTTAAACTCCGTTCCATTTTTCAAGCGTCGTCATCGGCGTCTTTTCAAAATTCATGAACAATTTGAAGTCAAAGAACTTTACTAATTAAAATAAAAAATATATAAAAATTGCTCATAAATTAACCATGTTTTTTTTTTGGAAACTTGCCTTATATGAGGATTGTAATTTTAATTGAAGATTAACTATGATGAAGGGTTAATTGCTCACTGAACATTTAATTGCTATATTAATTTCCTTCAAAGTCTAGTTTCGCCGTGTTTGAACAGTTTTAAAATTATTTGACCTCTGACCTTTGACTCCCTTGCTCTCCAAACCATTAAATCCATTAAATAAGTTAACAGGGTCTATTTAAAATTGTTCGACTACAATTAGTAACATAATTTTATTGTCTTTAGTCTACCTGGAAAGTAAAGGACATGCGCAGAGTTGATGGGGGTTTATATCAATTCAAAATTAAAAAAAACATCTAATTCAAACGAAACTAATTTAAAACAAGACTTACAAAATATAGATGAAGAATAAAAACATTTTTTTTAAATGAGCGATTCGCTAAAGCGATTTCGCTTGGTATATCTCTTGCCAATGTGGGTTCCGAACACTGAATAGAATAAAGCAGTTTTTTTTTTAATCAAAACTTTTTGTAAAATCTGTATCTTCTGTTTCTAGAAAATATATATTTTCTAAATTGTATCAAATGCAATTATTTTTCTATTTAAATGTTTTTGCTAAGTTTTGGGGTGGACATCTACTTTGATGACGGTCCAATTCAGCTAACTTCTGAATGCGCCCACGTTTGTCGCAGTGAAAGAGTTTCTCATTCAAATGCTTCAAAATGTGGCCGTCCAAGTGAGATTTGCGTGCAAAAGTTATTTTGCATAATTTGCATGAAAATGGCTTCTCCCCAGAACTTCTAAAATAGTTACTTCACCCAGTTATTTTTTTTTGTTCTGTATAGTTACTTCACCCAGTTTTTGTTTTGTTTGAAAAATAGTTACTTCACCCGTTTGGGGTACTTCAACAAAAATGGCTTCTCCCCAGAATGGATATGCGCATGACGAGTCAGATCACACTTTCGTTTGAATACGCTTCCAGTCTCTGCATTGGAATTCCTTGGTGGCCTCATGGACGCTCTTATGCCGATGTAGGCTTGAAGGCCTTATGAAGGCCCTTGGACACTGTGGGCACGTGAAGGGTCTCTCCTGCGTGTGCGTAAAAAAGTGATAGGTCAAAGTGCTTCTTTGCTTGAACGTTCTTGGGCACAATGTGCAACCAAAGGGACGCTCATCCGTGTGCCCTCTGAGGTGGATGTCAAGGGTCAACTGTTGTTTTGCAGCGTAATTGCAAAGTGTACATTTGAAGGGACGCTCTTCCGTGTGAGTCCTCAAATGGACTTTAAGATTTCGTTCTCTTGCAAATCGCTTCTGACACACTGTGCATTTCAGTGGCCTTTCGTTGGTGTGAGTGACAAGATGCTGATCCAATTTCGCTCGGGACGTTGCAGCGTAGTTGCAAACGGTGCACATGTATCCGCTTACTTTGCTGTGCGTGACCAAGTGTTGTTTCAGTTCTGAGCTTGTCTTGAAGTTGGATGGACATTCTGGACACTGGAGGAGCCCTTGACCTGTGTGACCTCGCATGTGGCTTGTCAGCTTATCCTTGCGAGCAAAGTCCCTGGGACAGCGTGGGCACTTAAAGGGCCTTTCATCACTGTGCAGCACAGCGTGAGTCCTCAAGGACTTACTTGTTTTGAAGGCCAGTGGACACTCCTTGCATTTGTAGCGTCTCACGCCGGAGTGGACCATGGAATGGTGTCCAAGGGTACTTTTCGTTTTGAATGTCTTGGGGCACTTGGAGCACTTAAAGGGTCTCTCAGCGTCTGCACTAGTTGACCCTTGACCTTCCATTTTGATACCCTTCCCTTACTGCTCAGTCACTGTGCTTTAGACAGCGATTATGCTTCCAGCGCTTCAAGTCTTTCAAGTCCAAAGACTCCACGGACGCTCCAAGGACTTCAAGTCTCAAAACAACTAAAGCAAAAAAAAAACAGCTTAAAATAAAATTCGGACACTTGACTCCACTTTGACTAAAATTGTATAAAGGGGAATCTTTCTAGTTCGAAAAAAATTCCTCCCTTTTAGGGGTTAGCATGGTTTATATTTAGAAAACATTTCACCACATTTTCAACAATAAACGGTATTTAAATACCATAACATTACTTTTTTTTTTTACTTGAAACATGATTTTCAAATCGCACATTCAAAAGATTGCTTTGAAGTAAGTTCAAAATGGATTCAGTGATTCACCTGTAATTAGGCATAATTAACCTGATTTCCAAGTGTACTTAATTAAAATTTAATTTATTCAAATGTGGGTTAAACTGTTTTGAATAGAGCAACAAGGTTTTTAAAGGTTTATAATTTATTTCATGTAATGGTCAATGCGCATTTCCAGTTAAGCGACTTTAAAATTTAAGCAGGACGCTTTTAGATTTGAAATTTTAAAAATTTAGAAAAAAAATTGTGTTGAACCTGTTGAACCTGTGAAACCCTGTAGAACTAAGTTTTAAATCAAATACAAATTCATTAGATTTTAAAAAAATATGTAGATTTTAGGAAGTCTAAAAAAAGGATATGAGGCTTAAGGCTCAATTATTTATGCTAATTGCTCTGTGCGTTGTTCACATAATTTCTGATTCCAAACGTGCCTCGAGTGAGTTCCGCTTGATTTTATCTGTAATTATTAGTTGTAGTAATTTCTAATTTAATTTACTAATTAGTTAGTTATTGAGTACACTATTTATGAATGGACTTTTAGAATTTGCACTAACTTTTTTAAACGTGTGTCATGTGTCAAGCGGCGTCATCGGCGTCTTTTCTAAACTTTATGAGCAATTTGAAGTCAAAGAACTTTAGTAAAAGAAAAAGAAAATTACTCAATTAAAAATTATAATTATTCAATAATTAACTTTTTTTTCGTAAACTTGCCTTGGCATTCATGTGAGGATTGCAATTTTAATTTAAGATTAACTATGCAAAGGGTTAGCTCTAATTGGTAATTGAACATTTAATTGCTATTTAACGAACCTTAACTTTGCTTAAGGTGAAAGTGGAGGAGAAAGTTGTTTCCGGGAAAGTAAATGGCTGTAGCCGTTGTTTGAATTGTTTTAAAATCATTTGAACAGATCATTTGACCTTGACCTTTGACTCCCCAAAACTAGTATTGAAATGAACACTTAATTAACTAACTATTAGTAAATCATAGTCGTTAGCTAACTAATGAAACTTCCGCCCATAATTTGAAACGTGGACATGGATCATTTTTTAAGTGTCATCGTCATCAGCGTTTTTATTTTCAAAACTTTGAACACTTCGAAATCAAAGAAATTTTACGAAAAAGAAAGGCAAAATTGAAAATTTACTTGGAAAATTTACTTAATTTGAAAGTTGAGTTTGCTTCATAATGCTATTTTAATTGAGGATTAATTAATAGTATATTGCTAATTACTAATCCCAGTTTTAAAAGTGAGAGAAATTCTTAACAAAATCTTGCACTTTTATTATGTACACATACTTTTAATTTCAAAATTTCAATTCCAAATTTTTGTCTATCCATTAAAATGAACTGATTAAAAAACAGGATTTTAAAATATAAACAGCTAAAGGCTAAAGCATTTTTTACAAAATCAGAAAATCGCTAAATAAGCGATTCACTAATGTGAGAAAAACCCCGAACAAGCAGTCTCTTAAACAAAATAAAAAACTTAAAAAATGTATTCTACGACAAATCAACCATTTTGTAAATGAGTAACCAAAAATTGGCTAATTCTGGTCTTGACATGTGCTCTGATGACGAGTCAAATTCTGTTTCGTTCTGAAGGCGCCTGCGCATTTGTCGCATTGAAATGGCTTCTTATTCAAATGGATCAAAATATGCCTGTTCAAATAGGATTTCAGTGTAAAAGCCTTATGGCAGAACTCGCAAGAAAATGGTTTCTCTCCAGAATGTTCACGCGCATGAACAGTCAGATCCCAGCTTCGTTTGAATCGACGTTCACAGTCTTCGCATTGAAATTGCTTGGTCGCTGAATGGGTCCTACTGTGCGCCCTTAAGGTAGAAGTGTCCATGAAGGCCCTTGGGCACTCTGGGCACTTGAAGGCCCGCTCCTGCGTGTGCGTTCCCAGGTGGTAGGTCAATGCATTCCTTCCCTTGAACGTCCTTGGACACATTGTGCATGCAAAGGGCCGTTCATGCGTGTGTCCTCTGAGGTGAAGGTCAAGGGAACCCAGTTGGTTGGCAGCAAAATCGCAAAATGTGCACTTGAAGGCCCGCTCCTCCGCATGTGCTCCTGACATGTCTCTTCAGAGAGGAATCGCTGCCAAATCGCTTTCGTTAACTTTCTTAACATTTAAGAATTGTTTAAAAAATGGTTTTTAATACAAAATTTTGTTAAATTTTTTAACATTTAAGAATTGTTTTTAAAACAAAATTTCGTTAACTTTCTTAACATTTAAGAATTGTTTAAAAAATTGTTTTTAAAATAAAATTTCGTTAACTTTCTTAGCAGTTAAGAATTGTTTAAGAAATGATGCGTTTGGATGCATCATGTGAATTTGCTTGGTTTATATAGTCTATTTGTCTTGGAATCCAAATACGACTAGCCGCACAATGTTGCCGCAAAGCGGCAACTGCGGCTAGTTATAGATAAAGTATTTAGATTTTAGAAAATGAATACGAGGCTTAAAGCTTAATTATTATCTTATACATAAGCGAAGAGAGGATGTGTAAGCACTACCTGAAAAAGGGTTCTTTTAGAAAAAAAGGTCGACTACCTGAAAAAAGGTTCTTTAAAAAAAGGGTCGACTACCTGAGAAAAGGTTCTTTCAAAAAAAGGGTCGACTTACCTGAAAAGGGTTCTTTAAAAAAAAAACGGTCTTTCTACCTGCGCATGCGCATGCGCATTTTCGTCCAAATTTCGTTTTTACAAAAAAAAGAGGAAATACTTAACAAAACAAAAATATTTAACTTTAAATCATTATAGCTTTAAACTTTAGTATAATTAAATCATTTTTAATTAAAATTAGGTTAGGTTGATTTAGGTTACGCCAGTATACATTTAATTAATAAAAAGGTTTTTTTCTGCCTGCGCATACGCATGCGCATTTTCGTCCAAATATCGGCAGATTTTCTTCAGCTCATGTTTTTACAAAAAAAAGAAAGAGAGGAAATGCTTAAAAAAAACAAAGATATTCAGTTTTAAATCATTATAGTTTTAAACTTGAGTATAATTAAATAATGTTTAATTAAAATTAGGTTAGGTTGATTTGGGATACGCCAGTATACACTTAATTAATAAAAAGGTTTTTTCTACCTGCGCATTCGCATGCGCATTTTCGTCCAAATATCGGCAGATTTTCTTCAGCTCATGTTTTTACAAAAAAAAAATAGAGGAAATGCTTAATAAAACAAAGATATTCAATTTTAAATCATTATAGTTTTAAACTTGAGTATAATTAAATAATTTTTTAATTAAAATTAGGTTAGGTTGATTTAGGTTAACGCCAGTGTACATTTAATTAAAAAAATGGGTTTTACCATGCGCATGCGCATGCAGACGATATTGCCGCGTGTGAAAAAAGTAAAAAGTCTCTATGGCCCCAAACGCCCCCAAAATGACCCCTTGACCTCAAACTAACATTTCGAGGTCAAAGCCAACTTTTTCAAGGAACGATATATGTGATGCGAATTGAATCACCCTAGCCGTATATTGTTTTCGCGAAGCGAAAACTACGGCTAGTTATTAATAATTCTACAATTAGTCTGTGTGTTTTCCCGATAACTTAATTTTTAATTAATTGAAATTAGTTAACTCCAGACAACAACTCACCAAAATTTTCAAAATGTCGACTGTTTCTGAAAATTTAAAATTACTGAGACACTCCTTGTAACTGTTTAATTGAACTTCAAAAAAATAACTAGCTCTATTCTGGATGGCTTGTTAGGCTCTATTTGAACAGTTTTAAATTATTCGAACAGCGATTTAAAATTATTTGAACAGACCAACCTACCTCTCGACTTATGAAAACTTCTTTGGCATAGGGATACTCTCCGAAGACTTACACTAATTACCTCTCCCTTGTTTAGAAACGTTCTTAATTAATTAGTTAACAGGGTTTAATTAAAGGTGTTCAAACCACAACTAACAAGGAAATATTTTCTGATGTCCCCTGTGTTTCACGACGGGACCTATGCAGTTTGGTAGGCCAAAGGGTCCTAAAAAATTACCCAATTGGAAATTTCTGCCAATTGAAATTTAGCGGAGATATTCAAATTTGAATTGTGGCAGTTATGTGAAAAGTAAAGGTCAAGGTAACCCACCATCTCCTTCACAACTCACTTTATCTTTTTTCAACTCAAGATTAAGCGAAAGAGAAAAAACTATGTGAAAGAGAAGTCCGAAAACCGGACTCTTCCTATCTCTCCCGTACAATTCAAAACTTCAAAAATTTGAATATCTCCGTCAATTATCAATTGGCAGAAATTTCCCATTGGGTAATTTTTTACGATCCTTTGGCCTACCAAACTGCATAGGTCCCGCCGTGAAACACAGGGGACATCAGAAAATGTTACCTTGTAAGAGTTAAGTTTGTTTGATGCTCATTGTCCTTGTGCACATGCGCAGTATCGTAGCACAAGTGTCAATTGCCCTGGTAATTTGTTAATTGTAGTTAATTGTGGACTCTTCAATTAGTTAACAAAGCCTTTGAATATAAGTTAATGCTTAAGAATCCCAACTTCATTGTTCTAAAAACAGAGAAAATCTAAAAAAAAATCTTGTCACCTACTTCAAAGCCGTAATCAAACTGTTATATACAGAAATGTAATTAATTATAATCTCAATTTAATTAAATTAATAATTACGTTAATTAAACAACGAACCTTAAAACAAAACACAATGGAAGCGTTATTTTTAAAGATTTCATGGTAAAATTAAAAAAAAAATAGTTCGTCTATGTGGCACGTCCATTCTATCCTTTGCTTGAACGTCCTTGGACACATTGTGCATGCAAATGGACGCTCTTGCGTGTGTCCTCTCATGTGGACGTTAAGGGTACCCGTCGCACTCGAAGGGCTTTTCGTTTGTATGTGAAAACAGATGAAGATCCAATGCCGTTTGGGACACTGCAGCGTAGTTGCAAAGGACGCACATGAATCTGCTGACATGGCTGTGCGTAATTGAATGCGTCCTCAATTCTGACGCTGTTTTGAACTTGGACACACAGTGTGGACACTGCTGGAGCCCTTGACCTGTGTGACCTCGCATGTGGACATTGAGTTGGTCCTTGCGAATATAGTCCTTAGGACAGTGTGGGCACATGAAGGCCCTCTCACCACTGTGCTTTAACGCAGCGTGGCGACTCAAGTTCCTATTGGTTTTGAAGGCCACTGGACAGTCCTTGCATCTGTAGCGCCTGACACCAGAGTGGACCAAGGAGTGTTGTCGAAGGGTACCTTTCGTTCTGAATGTCTTGGGGCACTTGGCACACTCGAAGGGTCTGTCAGCGTCTGCACTGGTTGACCCTTGACCTTCCATGTTTGCAACGCCTTTCATTTGAGAACTAAAAATAATTAACGCTGGAGTCAACACTTGTGCTCAAGTTAATCTCAATGCTACTTTGTCTCGTACCTTGAGTTAACATGGACGCTGGAATTCAGCGATTTGGCACAGGCCGCAGCGATTCTGTTTCACCTGTAACGCTTCCCCTCGCTCCTGTACCGTTTCCTGGAAGTTTGCCTTCTCTTGCCGTTGGAAGTCAGCTTCAATCTCGTTAAGATTTAAGTGTATGCAAGCTATGCTTGCTATAATCCTAAAATACCGTAAAATTCCAAATAGACGCCCTGGGCTACTATTTCTTTCCGGCGCTCTCAAGTGGGGCGTCTAATAGGGACACGGGCGTGTATTGGGGATGGGCGTCTAATTTTCTAGGTCATATTTCGAGAACTAGTTTTATTAAAATCTAATGAAATTATGCTATTACCATTTATAATCATTAATCTTTTAATTAAAAAATTAATTATTTTAAATAAGGTCCCAATCTTTTCAACAAATTTTCTTCTGTGTTTTCAATTTAGAAGAGACTAGCCGTAGTTTTCGCTTCGCGAAAACAATATACGGCTAGGGTGATTCAATACACATCACATATATCGTTCCT
>JAQFYP010001491.1:0-15395 GCA_034694865.1 Bilobella braunerae
TCTTGTCATCTGGACTTACCTTAATGACGTGACTGTCATGAGTTTTAGTACTTTGTGGAATGCTGTTGCGTTTATGGAGTTCAATAATTATTGAAGAAACATAGTTTGGCGGTTGACCATCGTAAATGTCAAAGGAATTGAGAAAAGCGGAAATGGTTGTGTCGTGACCAGAAAACAAGTACATTTTAGCTGAACGGTTGTGGTAGTCTTCCAGATAGTTGCCAACGGTATCTAAAAATGGAGAACCGTTAAGGGCAAGCTCCATGTTCCGTACCATTTCCGTGACAAGTGGGGAAATGACAAGGCGCTGCATTTGCGGTGTTGCGCTTTCAGCGCTAAAATCCAAATCATAGGGTGTGCTCGTTTTGCTGGGATAAATTTTACTTGTCCAATCGGGAAGCCTAACCCCATTTTGTTCCTGTGCCCAAATAGTCTCATGATTAGAAAGCACTTAATTTTCATATTATAAGCGAATCAAACAAACCTGAATCATAAGTGTATCGGTGAGTTGAACGAGACCTTTAAAATTGGTAATGTTCAAACCACTTTTCTCACTTGCGTACTCATACATCCAAGTATTTTGGCTGTCTAATGCGTTGATTTTGGGCGAAGAAATATAGGACTGAAGTAGCATAGCTTGTTCGTTACAATACGCATCAAATGCAATTTTCTAATAATGTGTTGCAAATAAGTCTATTATTGGAAATAATTTAAATATGAAATCATTGTTAAATAATGTTTTACGTTATCTATTCTCCTGGGAAGAGAATGGACGGAGATGGGTTGCCATTGTAAATGAGGATTAATTTGGTCATGATCTGAAACCGGAAATAATCCCGCAAGACACATTTGTGCTGTCATAATTGTTCGGTCCGTATCGCTGCTCTGGGTGTACACTTCCTCAAAGTCATACAGAGGTGAAAGAAAGCCGTCATATCGTTTCCGAAGATAGTTTCCAAACGTATATGCCTGTCGCTTCCCCTTCTGCATGTAGACAATCTTATTATTTATCATCTTAGCTGAGTTTCATTTCATTAAATTCGGCTTTCTATGAATTGGACTAAATGTAATAACATTATACCAGTAGTAGTTGACCAGTGCCCCTTACGCCGTAGTCAAAATCAGAATTTGGATCCTTAGGATAGCCATGGAGAGGAGTCCTAGCTCCGTGTCGAAAGATCTACTCCAAAAAATCGAAGTAAAGCACTTGAAATAATCGGAAAAAGATTGCATGAAATACCACTTGGACAAGTTTTAAAGTAGTGAGATCGGCGGGATCGTTGTAGTAAGTTTCACCGCATGTTTCAGCGTCTCCTTCCAATTTTGTTTGCGTCAGAATTGCAAACGCTTTGCAACTTGTCCATAAAACTCCCGCTACTACCGACACGAGGAGTAATGAGGCACAGGAATTTAACATTTTGCGATTGATAAGGCGCATGCCCTACTACACAATTTTAGGCTTTTCTTCAAAGACGCTTTTAACGTTTCGTAGCCGTTTGTATAAATGACTGTAAATTAGAGAGTTGAAACATGGAATTTATTATTCAAATTAATCTTAGAGCAAGAATTGTTTATGTGTCTCTCGCACGCACATCCCACTTTAGAACCAACATCCCATTATCCAAATTTGTTTCTTTGAAACTAGTCTTCCAAGAAATATTTTAACGACTCTCACATTTGTAACCCACAGTCCGTTCACGTTGCCTGTGATTAACCAATTACGTTTGGGCGGAGACCCCCATGTTCTAGAAACCAAGTTTTCCAGCCACTATTCGTTTTGCACGCGCTTGAAGGAGAGAGAATTATTAAGAAATTCTACACAAGTGCTTTTTATGTTGTTTTGAGCGTATTTCAAACATTTTGAGTATTTGTGTATTTGCATATTTTCACGTGTGTTACAAGGTTTCAAACTTACTTATTGCAATGCATGTGAAAAACAGGTTCTAGATTTATTTAAATTATTGATTTTAAACCCATTTTGGTCAAATATAATTTAACTACAACTTTTGTTTTAAACTTAGTTTTAGATATCAATCCATCTCTCCGTAATCCGTCCGAAATCGGCGCCTATCAATAGCCCACTAAAATACAAACAGAAATTTAATACAGTTATATGAATTAAAAATTAATTGCCATTGCAAAATGCTGCAAAAATTTATTTCGGTAATTTAATTTGTAACCTTGTTGTCTGCCAAGCACTCGTAGTCCCCTCGGTCCATTTGCGTCGCAGGATCGATTTCAAACTTTGACTTGAGTTGCGTGTCTGATTCAACCCATTCGTGAATTTGCATCCAGTTGTGTGCATACAGCTCTACACCGTCTTTGATTCGATGATTGTATTTGTACCTAACAAAAGTTTTCAACAATGAAATCCTTACAGGAATTCTGAACGTTAGTATCTATCATACCACGTGATTTGAGGACGAGGGTTACCAACCGCTGTGCAAAAGAAAACAATCTTCCGCCCTAATTCATATTCGGTTTCAAAGTGAGACTCTTTGATGATCGTTGCTCCCTGTCAATACAGTCACAAACGTCTTGTGAAAAACAGACCTAACCTAAACAGAAATCTGTAAATATGAGTTTCCTTGTTGGCTTACATCAGGATGTCTGTAATACCCATTTGCACCCAAATGCCTCGAATTACTTAACAAAATTCGTCTATCTTTTCCAAATCGATCAAACTTTCCAAATATGCCACCACTTCGCACAATTGCAAAGTGAAGAAAATATATTAAGCCAATAATTTGAGCAATTCTGGTCAGAGTAAGAGTCATTTTGCTACTGATCTTACTAATATTGATATAGCGTTGAGTTAAAGTCTGGAATGAGGAAATCCTCATTAAAATATTTTCCAAGTGAACTTAGGCGTGACATTGTGTAGAATATCACGTCAAAGCAAAGTTTTTGTTATTTTTATGTTTGTGTGGTATAGTTTTGCACTCTCTTACTAATAACAAAAATACAGTTAGGTCTATGTATATAGGGTCTCATCTTATAATCTGCATAAATTTATGTTACTGCGTTGCGGGGAAAAATTTGGTGGTTTTGTGTGCTTATTTTAAGTGCTTTAGGAGAAGACCAAAGAATATTCAAAATTTTAATAAAACACAGCGCTCGTGAATTGGAAAGCAATTGTTTTTTTTCTAGCTTTCTCTACGAATGACCTATAAAAGTTGTGCGGGAAATTCCTTTAATTTTCCGATTTCTTGCTAGTTTTTTGTTTTTTGTCAGATGCTTGATATTTAAAAAAAACATGGAAACTGAGGAGAAAAAATGTCATTCGAAACGTTTGATAATGTTGGAACGAGACGTTAAGCAAGCGAAATGAAAAGCAACGCAAGCAAAATAATGAATTGAATAAAAATTTATACAAAGTAGGACTAAAACCATTTTGTGTCTTTTTTCTTTTGCAGTGATAGAATGGTCTTGGTTGGCATAAGATCGACGCAATGTTTTTTTCTACTTTTTGGGTAGCAGGTTTTCAATGGTTACAAAAGTCACGTTAAAAGCATGATTTGAAATAGAGTGATTAAATGACTTCAAAGACTCGTGCCCTAGACTTGATGGTTAATCAGCACGTTGATTGTGAGAGTTTGCTGGAGGGCTTTGGAAAGGGCACTTGAATGTTGACTTATCGTTCCAATTTTAGACTTCTGAACACCTTGTATCTTGTGAATTTTATCTGAGATCTACCTCTCAACATGTCATTCAAAGTGTTCATATTCTGCATTGTCACTATAAGCCCCCTCGTGATCAAACGTTTACTTATAATTTATAGCTTCTCACTTATTGCACCTTCATTAAACGTTTACGCTTCCTCAAGAAACAAAGCATTGTATTTTTTACTCCGTTGAAATGACAGAATTACAGAAAGAGGTATGGTGGATTTATCTTTTAATAATTCTTTGAAAACCTATTAGAGATATTTTGAAACATTTTTTCAATACTTAACAGATAATTAGACGTGCAAATGCTGCTTTCAAGTCTGGAAAGACCTTACCACTGCCCTTCAGGTTTAAGCAACTGAACAACTTTTTGCGTATGATTGATGAAAATTCGGATGCCATAGTAGAGGCGTTGCAGAAGGATTTGAGAAAGCCAAAAACAGAAGGTACAATCATTTATTTTATTTATATTAAGCTTATTAATTTTTTTACTTCCGTTTAGGCGTGCTTTTCGAAATTGAGAGTCTCAGATCTTGCACAAACTATTACATCCGGAACTTAGAAAATTTATCAAAAGGTTCCAAACTCCCAAAAAACTTGCTGACACTCGATGACAGTGGAATGGTACAGCGTGACCCCTACGGGGTGGTCTTGGTCCTGGGGGCCTGGAATTATCCGATTGAACTTACGCTAGACCCGACTGTAGGCGCTATTGCGGCTGGAAACTGCGTCATTATAAAGCCTTCTGAAATTTCACCGCATTGCTCTGCTCTTATTGCAAAATTGATTCCAAAGTATTTGGATACGGTATGAACGACTATTGATATTACCTGTACAGCTAACGCTTATTTGGAACAATTCTAGGAGTGCTTCCATGTCATTGAAGCGGAGCTGGAGGAAACAAAGCTGTTGCTCACGAATCGCTTCGACTACATCTTTGCTACAGGAAGTATTCTCATGGGAAAAGCTGTCATGGCCGCCGCTGCCCCGCATCTCACTCCTGTCACTTTGGAACTTGGTGGAAAAAGTCCTTGCTATATTGACGAAAATTCGGATTTAGAACTGTCTGTAAAAAGGATCCTGTGGGGTATGACAAATTATTATTCGTAAATTATATCTTTGCTAAAATACTTCAATTTCAGGAAAATTAGTTAACTTGGGTCAAACTTGCATTGCTCCTGACTATGTATTGTGCTCCAAAAAGGTCGAAAAAGTGTTCCTGAAATTAGCAACAAAATTCTTGAAGGATTGGTATGGAGCGAACAGTAGCGAAAGCGCGGACTTGGGACGAATTGTGAATGAACGCAACTTTCTTCGCTTGAAAAATATACTAGATACTACAAAAGGTATTGATCTTACACTATGAGTACTTCATTTTTCATTGCTCAATTCATCTTTTTTTTAGGAAACATTGTTCTCGGCGGTGAAGTTGACATCGCACAACGTTGGATCTCACCCACAGTCTTGAGTTAGATTTAAATTAATTTAAATTAAATAATTTTCAAATAATTTAATTTCTAAACTGTAGACGAAGTTACTCCTGATGACCCAATAATGAATGAGGAAATTTTTGGTCCCATACTTCCAATACTCACAGTGGACAATGCTGAGGAAGCAATCGAATTCATTGTTTCAAGGTAAAAGTCTTCCCTAATGTTTTATTTATAAATTGAATGCAATTAAAAAATATTAATCAACAGAGAGAAGCCGTTAGCTTTATACATTTTTACAAAGAATGACAAGGTGGTTAGCAAGTTCTTGGAAAAAACTTCCAGTGGCGGAGTCTGTGTCAACGACACACTTTGGCATGTCGCAAGTAAGTAATAAATAATTTGTCAATTTTTACCAATTTTTTAAACTAATCGCTATTATTATGATCTTCAGCCGAGGGCCTTCCGTTCGGGGGAGTGGGAAACAGTGGAATGGGACAATACCACGGAAAATACTCATATGACACCTTCACACATCAAAAGGCTGTTTTGCACCGTGGATTTAACAAAGTTGCAGAATCTTTAAGTTCGGCTCGATACCCGCCTTACACCGATAAAAAAATCGGGATTCTACGGCCGATTCTTAGAAATATCCACCACTTCCAGCTGAATTGTGGACACATCGTGAGCCACGTATTGGTTCTAGGTCTTGGAATTGCTCTTGCTTTTTTCTTTCAATATATATTAAAATAAAACCACATTAAATAATATTTTTATCGTGAAATAAATAAAAAAAAGTTGATTTAAACTTGTGATATGTGCTGTCGCTGAATCTGAAACAAATAATTTTTAAAGCATTGTTTATAACATTAGCCACTAAATATGCTTTACCATAATCAGGTTTAGCTTAAATAAGCACACATTTATGCCACACGTAAAAGTGCATTTCACTCTCCTGTGTTCAATTTACAGTGCACCATAGTATGGGTTATTGACGTTGTTGTTTCATGCCTATAACAGTTAAAAAAATTCCACTTTTTGTTGCCTTGTTAATCAATTGTTTGCTGCAAATTTAGCACTCGTGCTAATGTTGCAGGAAACAGAAATTAGTTTCTTAATCGAACTAACTAAGGAATATTTAAGTAACAGTGTTTGTAAAAGAGTGTGATTGGTCGCTCAGGCGGTTTTTGACGAAAACTTTGTCAGTGTCAGGTTGATCCGAAGTTGCGGAATTTGAAGATATTCTTGATATTCTTCTATTCATGCTTGCTGCTTTATAAACTAGGATTTTGGATTAGGTTTAGGTTGGAACCTAACCTAAGGATTTTGTAGGCTCTTACAAGGGGAAACGCAAAGTTATAGTTTACCTAGGAAACGCTTAGACAAATGATGCGAAAATCGTTTAGCAAATGTGTAGTGTAGAATTAACTGCATTTACAATGTTGTACCAACGGTTCCACTTAAATGCAATTTATAAAATTGAATTTTTGAATTTTGTATTTTTATTTAAGTTTTAAATTTTAAACATTATTAAAGTTTTTTAAAACAAAAAATGTAAACGGGAGTGCAAGGTTAGCTAAAGATAAATTTATTTCAATTCCATTCACAAATCCTGTTATCCTGTTAATTCTTAACATACTTAATTTCTTGCATCAGCAACATGCACCATGGAGGCTTAATGTGGTGGTCATAGTTTAAAACATGTACATGTTAGTTAAGTGGGCAGAAGAGGGTTTATCTCAAAATAATTGTGAGACATAGAATACAGAGGGTTTCATGAGAGAGTAAAACTGTGGGACCGTGGTCTGGCCTAAGATGCCATTAGGTTCAATACAGGCAGGAAGGGACATAATGAAAAGCTTAGTACTTGAAGCTTAATAAACGAATGTATAAAAGCTTCATTTCAGAAAGTTTTCATTTACTTTCACTTTGAGTGCAGCTGACGGTTCCTCTCCTGAACATCTGCAATTAGTAAATTAACATCATGAAAACACATGTTGAATTCTGGAATGGTGCTAAAATGCCAATCATTGGGTACGGCATGTGGCAGGTAAATGAATCTCTTGAATTAACATACTTGAGGAAATGGAATCCAAGACATAGTCGGTAACCGGGAATTTGCTCATAGTTCTTGTAAATATGCACATTAGATTTTGATTTTTTGGTTAGAGCGAAAACCCAAAAGATCTCGAAACCGGACTGGATCGTGCTCTAGAGGCTGGTTACCGTCACTTTGACACAGCCTTTGCGTACGGCAACGAGGAAATCTTTGGCAATGCTTTGCAACGGTGGTTTAAAACTGGACTCGTCAAGCGAGAGGACCTTTTCATTGTCACAAAGGTAGTGTGCCCAAAAACCCTTCATGCAACTTGCTCGTTTTAAATAATCGGTTGAAGACTTGAAGGGAAAAAGCCCACGTTGTTTGAATTTTTTAGCTTCCCATTCATGGTGGTCATCATGATCGTGTGGAGAAATATTTGGTGGAATCTCTTAGACGCTTGAAGCTGGAATACGTTGATTTGTATTTGGTACACAATCCGGCAGTTCTCAAAGACGATGGTTGGAATATTGCCTTCAATGAAAAAGGTGAGGTGACTCCAGACTTGACCACCACACTAGAGCAACTGTGGAAAGCTATGGAGGCACAAGTGACCACAGGCAGAACAAAGTCCATTGGCATCTCAAACTTCAGCATCCCGCAAGTAGAACGAATTGTTAAATGCGCTGCCATCATGCCCACCAACCATCAGGTTAAAACACAGTGCATTTTGCCGTTGATTTGAATTTAAATAAATCATAACTTTAATTAAATTTTTTACAAAAGGTGGAGCTCAACGCCAATTACCCAAAGCATTCTCTTCGATCATTATGTTTGAAACACGGAATCACTATATGCGCATTCGCTCCATTAGGGTCACCGGGTCGCAAAACTTATTACGAAGAAGCTAACAATCCCAGATTCGCGTAAGGAAATCTCGGTTTTTTAACTGCTCACATAACCGTAATCAAACCTAACTTTGTGGAACAGGAACGTAAAAATTCCAAGCCTGTTGGAAGATCCAATTGTGATTGGAGTTGCCAAGAAGCATAACAAAACGGCTGCGCAAGTCCTTTTGCGTTTTCTGGCACAACAGTGCATTGTCGTTATTCCAAAAAGTGTCACCCCATCACGTATAAAAGAGAACATTAATGTAAACAATGTCTACTTTCATTACCTGTTTTTAATTGCAAATTTGTCTTTTTGCTAATTGCTGACTTATTATTTGAAGATATTTGACTTTGAATTGGATGCTTCGGATATGCT
Organism: Bilobella braunerae; assembly: GCA_034694865.1. Lineage (NCBI taxonomy): Eukaryota > Metazoa > Arthropoda > Collembola > Poduromorpha > Neanuridae > Bilobella > Bilobella braunerae. The sequence continues at coordinate 8,403 of JAQFYP010001491.1, forward strand.
ACAACTGGACTCGCTTAAGATCAACGATGAGGGCACTTGGGGATTTGATTGGTCCTCATCTCTTCCAGGGTAAACATCTACTCAATCTATCTCCTTAACGTTAAATATTTTATTAATACAGTATTGGCGTTAATTGTGGTTTGGTTAGCTTAACAAGCCATCCCGAGTTCCAGCTCACCATTGGACATAAATGAAAGGTTTTAGTTATCAGCTGGATGGTTCCTTTGCAAAAGGCCACCTATAAATGAATGGGGTTTAATGCAAAATAAAACGACCATACAAATTGGACAAATTGCCAATCTTATCGGTTATTTTTTGGTTTTTCTGTAGTGTTGTGCTGTTTAAGATTTTTGCTGCAAGTTATGCTTATTTTGAATCAGAAGTCAAATAGATTAAAATACCGTAATGATATATTTCACAAAATTACTTTTAGATTATAGATTTGTCTCAGAAGAGCACTGGACTGTTTGAGTTGGTAGTTAGTAGTTGAGCAATTTCGCCATCAAAAACCTTTTAGGCACGACAGATTTGTTTAAAAATAAACTATTTTTTGGCACTGGGTAAAGTGCCCATAAGCTTCGAAAGTATTCCAAGCATGATTTCATCTGAGCCTCCTCCAATTGAAAACAGCCTGCCGTCACGATATAGGCGACTGATGGGTAGTTCACTTGAGTAGCCCATGCCACCGTAGAACTGAAGACAAGCATCTGCAACTTCTCGTGCGAGACGTGCCCCTTTCAATTTAGCCATTGTTGTAAGGCGCGTCACATCACCTCCAGCAACATACGTATCTAAAATAATGTCAACTCAAGATGTATTTGACTTTAGTTTCAAAAATGAATAGATCATACCCACGGCAGCGTAAGTTAAAGCTCGGAGGGCCCTGAAGTTTTGAGAATAAGTCTTCAGGCAAAGGAATTTTTCCAAATTTTTTCCAAATAAAATCACAAAAAAACAATACTTACTCAGTTTCAGTTGCCAATTCCGCTAGTCTAAAATGTACATATTGGTTGTCGATAATTGGTTTTCCAAACGTTTTCCGTTGGCGAGTGTATTCAATCGTATCTGAAATAGCTCCATCCAAAGCCCTTAACATTCCAAGTGCGCCCGCAAGTCGCTCATCCTGTGATCATCTCACAGCTTTGCGATCTGCTTAGCTTGAAATTTAGCATGTTGTTTATTGCTGTAGTTACATACCTGGAATTGCAGCATTTGATAAATGAACCCTTGACCCTCCTCCCCAATCAGATTTTTAGCAGGAACGCGAACATCTTCCAAGAATATTTGTGCAGTGTCAGAAGAGTGCATTCCAATTTTATTTATTTTTGTACGACTAATTCCTGCAAATAAAAAGTGTTTAAAATTAATATGGAGCAGATTTGAACACAATTAGCGACGACCGAACCTTTGGCACTCGTTGGAATGCAAATGAGTGACTTGTTTTTGTGAGCTGCCCCCTGCAAAGTATTTGCCAGTAAACACAACCAGTCCGCTTTCATTCCGTTGGTTATCCACATCTTCTGACCGTTGATTACAAAGTCATCACCTCTCCGAACAGCAGTAGTCTACAGAAATATTTATTAATTACGCTCAGCAAGATCGAAAGACGAAACACCCACAGTAGCCTAATTAGGAGACAATTATGTGGAATTCAATAAGACCTTAATACTGGCGACGTCTGACCCTCCTCCTGGCTCACTTATAGCAAGTGCTGCGACGTAGTCTCCTGCAATGGAAGGCGCAAGAAACTCCTGCTTCAACTCTTCCGTCCCAAATCTAATGTGAAACACAGTTAAATCAGAGATCAAGCATTTATTTAAATACAGCTTTAAACTTGCTTTGTCAAAGCTGGAAGCGAAATTTCGGTTTGGACCATAATCGCCATCGGAACGCCTCCACACTTAATAGTTCCTGATTCTTCTAGAATTGCTGCTTGGTATTTGTAATTGAGTCCAAGACCTCCGTACTCTGTTAGAAAGTCATTGAGAAACTCCAAATATTTGTGAATCTGTCACTATTTATTTATACCAGTTGGTTTGTTGACACCTAGTAGTCCAGCCTTGGCCAATTTCTTAAAAAGTTCATGCGACGGAAATTGCTCCTCTTTTTCCCAGGCGTCCACGTTGGGATTAATTTCAGTTTCAATTATCTAAACAAAAAAAACCATGTATGCATTTGGTCCCAAAAAGTTGTTTAAAATAGTCCTTTAGATATAACCTTTGAGAAAACATTCTGCATTTCCAGCTGTTCTTCATTGTAGAAGCTTTGCGGCATTGGCGAAGCGTATGCTGCCATAAATCGCTTTTGAGCCCACAGTGCTTTTGTTCTTGTTCTGGAAGCGTTTTGAAATTTGTAAAGTGTAGCTCCGGTCTTCCTTCCTAGCATGTTTTTCAGGTTAGTAAACAGTGTGTTCTTACAACTCGTGTTCTTACTAGTTAAGTAAGAAATGATTCTTTGAAACGGACAGACTTCACCTTCAGTTACACAAAAACAACTTTCTCTTGCTTGAGCTTTTGAGTGATTGTAACTTGTGACTTGTGAAGAGGAATAGAAGGGGTATAAATTTTACTTTGAATGAGCTTGCTTCCCTGGATCTATTGTCGCGTGAATTGATTACCAAAGCCTAATGAACTTTAGATTGACTATTAGCACATGACATACTCAACTGATAATTCATCGATATTGAACTTAAACTCAAATGTAGGAAAGTTAAAAAATAATTATAGTGTCATGCTGGCAAATTTATGTTGTAAACTGACTCGAAATGTCAAATAAGGGATGTTGTCATACTTTCTGCTTCAGGTCATGCAAATAAATATACCGTAATGAATTATTATAATGTAAATAAGCTTGATAAAAAATTAACGCGCGTAAATAAGTACTATTGTGTTATTACACTAAAACTCTCAAAGAGAGTTTACATGCATTATTTTTTTGTTTCAAATAAAATTTTCAAAACTTTAAAAACACTCGCTTATCGGTACTGAAAGTCATGGTGTGGTGGAATTATTTTGTATGGGTTAAAGTTTACTTTAGTAATTGGGAACATTATAGTTTTTGTTTCACATAAATAAGGGAAAAAACCTTTTTTTGACGTTTTGATGGGTAACAAAAAATTAGGAGATATAATCAAACACCCGTAACCAATATTTAAAGTTCAATCTTGACAGTAGATCAGATTTAAAGTTCAAGCGATTTGGCAGTTATGGCCCAACCAGGGGGACAGACAGAGCGTTCCAAAAAAGTTATACTTACTCTACTTAATACAAAGTAAGCAGAACATTGGTGGCGGGAAGTCATTTTTTTGAAAAATTACGGATTAACGGACACAGAATCACGTTTGTCAACTATAAAAGCTTAAGTTAGTTTTTATTTAATATTCACTAAACTAACCAACTGTAATTTACCATTGCACAATTATTTATGACTTGTACCACTCGTAGAACCGTGTAAAATAGTTAATACTCCCTATTAATTGTTCTTTAGGTAAACCAGGTAACACTTATCTCATAATAAAAAATGTGACAAAGTTTGAATGTTATGACTTTGAAAGTTCCAAGATAAAATTTTGAACCGATGCGGTTGGAATAGGTGATGTGATTAAATTTTATTTGTAGTTCGTCCAAAGAGTGAATAATGGAACCTTTATATAAAGCAATCATGGCTTTTGACCTCGTAAAGGCTCAAACAATCATGCAAAATGCTGAATCGCTGGACTTGAACTCATCACTGGATGACTTTGGCGGTGGACCAATGACATTGCTCCACTTTGCAGTTGGAATCGGGGCTCCCGAGATGGTTCAACTTCTCCTCGGCCACAACGTAGAAGTAAGTAAATAATCTAACTGAAATATGCAAATACAGCTTCTTGAAAGTGTTGTTCGGCACTGTATCAATTAAAGATATTTTGCAAAACACATAATAGGTACATTTATGTTTAACTTCTTAAGCTTAGAAACTTAGGTTATTTAGTTTTATTAGGTTACGTGTTTTACTATTGTATTCTGATTATCGGTATTTGACTGTTTTAAAAATATGTGTATTTCCAAATCTTCTTTTCAGGTTAACGCTAAGGCTGGAGACGGTGGTCTTACCCCGCTCCACATTAGCGTTTATTGCAAGCATTTTACCATATTTCAAATTTTACTAAAAGCTGGAGCGAATCCGAAGTTGGAGGACGATGAACAACACAAGTCATGCCTGGATATCATTTTGGACATGGAAGAAGACTTTTTGAACATGTACTTAGAGGCTATAGCCTCACATGAACAAGCAATGGTTGTGAAACCTTTAGAGTTACATATCAATGAAACTTCAAATTCCATCTGTGAAGTCACAAAACTGATTTCAAGTTCCGGTTCAAACAAATCTTCTTGTGCTTCTATCACCCTTGGAATAAGTAATCCAATTTATTAAAAAAAATATTTAATCAAGTTAAATATGATGTTGTCTTCTACCATATTTAAATAAATTTTTAGGTGACCAATCCACCTACGAATTCCTGACAGATCCAATGTATTCAACCCTTGCGTCGTCTATTAATTTTCCAAAAAATATTAATGATTGCTCAAGTTCCGGAACGTCCTCTTCCTGTTGCACTGTTCCACAACACTGCACTGGTGGCTGTGCCAGTTGCTCACTCGCCACTCCTTCGCCCGTTTTAACTGAAAAACAATTCGGTGCAGTCAAAGCAGCAGCCCTTGCCAGAGGATTTCCTATTCTCCCTTCCACAATCAGTGTGCTTTCCAAATTTGTAAATACTCAAACCGAAGTGGTCACCCTTTCTCCTGTCCCCTCCCCCTCCACTCAAGGTTACAGTATAGAATTGGACTTGGCTCTTCGAAACCTTGATTACGTTAATCAATGGCAAAATCTCCAGGTCGATTTCCTTCAAGATTTTAAAAAGCCATTAAGATCAAGTAAATCTTTTTTTAACTACCTTCTGCTCGACCCCAATGTTTTGAGGCGGACCAATTTCTCTGGAAACCAACTTAAGACTGGTCTTTTTAAAAATGCAGACAAATTCAATGTTTTCATTAAATCCATTTTTTACATTGGAAAAGGTACTGCTAATCGTCCATTTCAGCACCTCATAGATGCCAAAGTACGATTAACTACGAAAGCCCGCCTGCGCTCATCGGACAGTTCCAAATTGGACAAGGTTGTCAGCATTTGGGAAAATGGACAAGGAGTTGTTCTTCTTACGCTTTTCCACTCGTCCACTGAATTAGAATCAAATGCAAATGAAGCCGCTATGATTGATGCAATTGGACTTAACTGCCCCAGTTTAACTAATGTACGCAAAGGATCTTACCTTAATACTCCAGCAACGGCATGGTCGGGAAAAGCACGGAATCAGTTTGGCACTTGCCTACTGCATAAGGCTTATTGTATGTATGTGGTTAGCGGAAATTCTGTCAAGGTTTTTTATCCTAGAGATGTATAGCACCGTTACCTTGAATCTGTAATTTTATAAAATGTGTTTTCCAATTTCGTTTCCGTTATTACTCGTTAGCAGAATTTCTTAAAATATATGCGTTTTTTTTTTATTTAATTAATATTTTATAAAATGTATGTAAGATAGTAGCAGATAAAATTAGATTATCTCTTCCTACAATATTTTACAAAAGGAGGAAATTATGTGTAAGTAAAAGTGACAATAATAAAAGTAATTAACTTTTAAACACTTTTTTCTATTCAAACAATTTTATAAAACGCTAACCTTATCACCACCACTAAAAACGTAAGCGAAAAAAAACTTCATTTAATTTCATAGAGCATTTTTAACAAAAAACTATTTCAGTTTTGGACGATTAGTCGTTTCAGTAAAAGTATTACTCTACCTCATAAATTGTATATTTGCTTGAAAATTCAGCAATTAATCCTGAAACCAGTATTTAGCCCTATAGATAGAATTGTATCCCCCGTTTCTGCTTAAATTTATTTACGAACCCCTAAAACTGAAATAATACCAAAACTTGTTTTCTCGGGGTTCAGCTATTTTCAACAGTTACATAATAAACGCTTAGAAACCTAACCTACATCTTCAGGGCTATGCGAATGCAACTGCAGCACTTCATACAAAACTTGAAAACTCGGATCCAAGTGTTTAAAAAATTTTTATTAAATATTTTAGAAAAGTACTTGTACTTGGTCTTTTTTTTTCTTTGCCTTACTTTTATAATCTTTGTCGCAATTTAGCACAAATGGAGGAAATAGAGCACTGTGAATACCTTAGGTGAAGGAATGCATCGCAACAATTTTTCCGATGATTTTAATGTTTTTCAAACAAGGATTTCTAAATTAAGTAAACGTTGTACCTTTTTTTCTTCGAATTGTCTGTGTCTTCAACGTGGGGGTATTTTTAATATTATGATGAGGTGTAATATGAATCATTTGGAAAACGTTCTAAAATATGATAGGTAAAAGTGGTTGTTGACCTCTGAACTGGAATATGTTGAATTCCTAAAATGAGAGAGTTATAAGTTGGGAATCAAAGGGGTGGTGTCAACCGACTTCTGTCCTGCACCAGTTAAAACATTTTAAAATTAAAATTTTAATTGATATACTGAACATGTTTTGTTATTTTTAGGAGTCGAAACTCAAGGTAATTTAATCTTTTTTTTAAGAACGGAGCCCTATCACGCCAAACACATTTTCTCAAAACAATCTGCTCAACTTTAAACCTAACCTAAACCTAAATTTTCCAAATGTATATTTTTCATATTTGGCAAAGAAATAGGAATTTCGGAAATAATTTGAAGAGAAATGGCTTTCAAAATGCATGTTATCGATAATGCATGCATAATGCATGTTTTGTCTACAGTAAAAAAACAAATTTTTGACTGCTGAGGTATTTGTGTCCAAACCAAGCAACACCATATTTGGCACACCTTGTCAACCGCAAAAAGCCACTCTTTGTGTCAAAGGTCAAAGGTTCTGAAGTGACATGACAGTCAGACATGATCAGTCAGACATGATCAGTCAGACATG
>JAQFYP010001492.1:0-15386 GCA_034694865.1 Bilobella braunerae
TAACAAAACTCTCAGATACACCATCTTGTAGGAGGCAGCTCCATAGTAGATTGTGGTTAGGTGTATCGAATGCCTGCCGAAGATCCACAAAGCAGGCGTATAATTCTTCCCCCCTCCCAAGTTGCTTTTGGATTAAGGCTGAGAGGACAAATATATGATCCTGGGTGCCTTTCCCGCGCTGAAAATCTGCCTGAAACTTGGACAGCTTCTTGTGTTTCCTCATCGAAGTATTGAATCGGTTGACGAGAATTGTAGTGAACAGTTTTAACACAGTGTTTAACAGCGAGATTGGTCTGTAGTTTGACGGATCTTTTTTGTCACCTTTCTTATTTATAGGTATGACTGTCGAAATACACCATGACTGGGGAACTATACCGGACCTTTTGAAACAAATCGGTGAGGAAAGCTAGTGAGTTACCCTCTAGTAGTTTCCAGATTTCGTTTGGGATGAGATCTGGTCCCGAGGCTTTTGCTGACTTAAGCTTTTTAATTGCTAGCTTCACCTCCAGTATGTTCACAGTAGCGTCGAGGACTTCGTCCTTTTTTGTTACCCGAGAAGTTAGGCGGGTTAAAGCTGCGTTGGCTAGGCGGATCGAAAACTTCCTCAAAGTGTTTGAGCCATTCTGCTTGTGGGATTGAGTTTCGTTGTGGAGCTGGCTTTTTCCGGCTCGACTTTACTGTGTTCCAAAACAGAGATGGATTTCTAATATTGAAAAAGGCTTCCTCTTTGTTTTCATTATAGGTTTCGATTTTGGCTTTGCATTTTGTGCAATACGCTTCCTTGGCATTCAAATATGCTTGGAGAGCTGCTTCTTGTTTTTCCAACTTATCCTGCGAAATCCTTCTATAATGACGAAGAAGGCGCAATTTCTCATACTTAAGTGTAGCACACTCACGGTCAAACCACCTAGGTTGAGTTTTGGAGGAATCTACAATTCTCTTAAGCTTGAGCTCTTCACACGTGCTGTGTACTGCGCCTTGTAGGGACTTTGCGTCAATTGTATCGTTGGCAGTAGTGCGGAGCAGTTGTATGTTCCGATTAAGTAAATCTTTCAGTTTGTGAGTTTGTTTTGGTAAGAAGACCTTCTCTCTGTATATTTCTGAGGATTGCGTGAGATCTCCAAAACATAGTTCTGTGAGAATAGGGAAGTGAGAGAAGTGCGGGAAGTCCAGAACAACCAGGGATTTTATTAAATTGGAAGCGGCCGATGTGTGTAACATGTAATCAATTACGCTGGTTCCTTGCATTGCACCGTTATTGCTAATATAAGTGATTTCTCCTTGAAAGTTTCCTTCGATTGTGGCGTTTCCGATTTCCATACCGTGCTCTTCAGCAAGTTTCAGAAGAGCCTTGCCTTGAGCGTTGACACGATAGTGTTTACTTTTCCGTTCGTGCCCCGTAATCGTGTTTTGATCTCCAGTCCATGCATTTAGTTTAGTATAGTACGCTGCGTCCGGTGACAGATAGAAGTAGATTATTATTAGGACCTTGTTATGAGCGCATAGTTTCAGTGCAATAAAATACTCCGATTGACTAAGAATAGAGAGTTCTGCATGTGTGAACCCAATTTTCCATCCGACTATAAGTCCTCGTGATGGTCTTCCTCGTGATGGTTTGTGCGCAGGAATTATTTTCATATTGTACATGTATTTTAATTGTTGAATTTCATGATTCGGATTACAAAGCATAGTCACCGATAGGCAAAATATTGAAGGATGAGTATTGATTAAATGGTTAAAAAATAAGGCGTTCTTACTCCTTAAGCCAGTAATATTATAGTAAAATAGTGTGTAGTTTCTAGTGCTTTGCTGGGTTGATACGGGCTGCCGTTTTCTCATTGTTGTTTGGAAATATGCGCTGGATTGTTTGTTTGTGGGCGGTGACGTTTGGCTTCATCTCTTAGGATTTTGGGTCGATCTGAGTAGATCTGAATGGTTGGATGCTTGATTCTCCTCGCGGCTGCAAATACTGCGTCTCGGCTGACAAGATTTGGGAACAGGACTACTGTAGGGTGTTGCTCGTGTCTGACATCTTTCCAATTTTTCGAGAGGCGGTTGGCACAATATGTGGTTCGCCAAGGAAATCGTGAATGTATTTGGCCACGGTGGTATTAAGATGTTCCGGAGTGTCTTCTGGGATACATTGAAAGATTAAGTTGAGTTTGCGCGTCTCAACTGTGGTTCTCGCAATTACCAGGTGGAGATTGTGGTTCTCATTTTTCATTTCGGTGATCTCTTCTTTCATTTGGCATACTTTAACTTCCAATTGGGATGTCTTGGATTCTGAAGCTTCCACCCTGGTAGTCAGTAGCTTGTTGTCGTGCTGCAGTGTTCCAACCATTTGCTTTAGCTGTGAGACCTCCGTTCTCACGGAGGACTCCAAATTTGTCATTTCAAGCTTGATGGATGCCTCCAGTTGTGCCATTTGATTGGACACTGTAGTACCCTGGGCAAGCAAGGTCTTAAACCTTTCCTCAATGGTTTGATCTGGCTTGTGAGCTTTGGGCGGATTTGCTTCATCACCAGTTTCAGTTTCCATCTCTTCTGCCGGTCTTTTCCTCGCTGAGTCTCTCTGAGCGTCAGGAAAAGCTTGGAAAGAAAGCTTTGATTGCTTCAGTTGAGCCGGGCTTGGTTTACCTTGGGGTGATCTGGAAAGGTTAGGCATATGTCCCTAGTTTCCACTGAATGAGCGTTAGAGTACCTCCAACTGAAAAAGGGGGGGACAGGAATCTTATTAAATATGTCGCGATTTAACCTGCGATCATCGCTAATGGACGACCCGGCTTCGAATCTCCCGACTTATTCAATCAATTGAAGCAATTCCAAATTTTTGCGTCGCTTTCCAAACCAAATGATCGTTGGTGGGCAACTGTCACTAGTGGTGTTTGAGGTAACTACAATCTTTCGTGACGTTGGTGAGGCTCGATAGCTGATTGGATGTGATTTTCAGGGATTCGAGGTGATTGAGGTTCGTAAAGGCGTAGTCATCGATGCGACTCAATTGGGGGCGGCTCAAGTCCAGCTTCATCAATTGAGAGGCGTACTCAAATGCTCAGGAAGAAATGCAAATCAACGAATTTCCAGCTAAATTCAGCTCTCTGAGGAATTGGGTGGACTTGAAAGCATTCGAAGGGACAGCCGTCAGGAGATTATCACTTAGATCCAGCTCCACAAGATTGATGAGTTCATTGAAAGCGAGGGGATCAATTTGACGGAGACGGGAGTTTCGGACGTAAATTCGCTGGAGGTTCAGGAGGCCTGCTTCCAGGAAAGCGGCCCGCGGAACGATGCCCAGGCGATTTCCAGAGATGTTCAGGACCTGCGTCTCGGCGTAGATCTCTTCGGGAAGGGCACTCAGGTTCTGGCTTATTCAAATAACGTTTGAAGTATGAAGTATGCCCGATGATCTAACGACAAATCAAAGTTCCAAGTTCGAAACTATACTGTTCCAGTACTTCCAGCAAGAATTATTTTGTATGGTGCTTCCCGATGTAACTGTCGGTTTAGGGCAGATGTTCCATCCAGGTTCTCCAGACTTATGTCCTAAGACGTGGATGACTTGTTGAGGTGTTTCAATTGAATTACTCTCGCTTCCGAAATACTTTTACAAAGTTAAGTTGAAGTTATTGCTTCCGTTTTGTGGAGATGAATCCACACTGTCCTCACTAATTAGTGGAATTTTGTACTTGGAAGTTTCTTTGGAAAGACAGTTTTTGGGTGTGCCTGCACTGGAAGGAGAGTCAGTGCTTTCGTAGATACTTGCGCTTAGACGCCTCAATCCTCCTGGAGTGTACCCAGCCTCAGATCCAACGTTGTAAAGTCCTTTGAATGAGATCAGCGTTCCGGCAGTTCCTTTGACCGTAATGGTCGTAATTCTGTACACTCTACAGCCTCCCTCAAGTAAGAGTCCAGCCAAACGGTAAATGTGCATTAATTCAGTGACCTCGTTAAGCGATGAGCGGAGAATTACTGCAAATTCAGCGTCAAACTTCCACGCCACCAGAGCACCGAATCGCTGCTTGTTCACGATGTCTTCGGATTGTTTACTTATCCAGGCCGTCCAGTCGTGGAGTTCTACAATTTGCTTAAGATTGATTAATGTAAACAGAGGATCAGCTGGACTCACATCGGGAACGATTGATGGTATTCGCTGGAGCGTTGATGTTGGACATCGTTGATTGAGTGATTAGGGTTGTCCGAACAGATCAATTGATTGTCAGTGGCTAATTGATGACACGGGGGTATGTGGGAGTGAGTGACGAGGTCAGAGGTCAAATGATTTTTTTTGAAAGAGTAAATTCTGTTGATGAAAATAGTAATAGATGTTGTGGTGGAGCTGGTTAGGGTAGTATATGGCTAGTATTATATTACTAGCCGACAGCAGCTGACTGCCATGTTAAATCTGTAACATAAATCTATATAAGTATATTTTGTTAAATATTTTTGATAATTTTTTTTAAATATAGAAATATATAGTATTTATAGAAGTTATCGTAAAGCTAGGAGGAGATCGATAATTGTTTTGAGTATTACATTAAAATAGGTGTGGAAAAAGAAGTTTCTGGAAGTAAATGCAAAGGCGTCGCCAACAGTTGAAACAATACGACGACACGACCTTCTGAACTTGCGCTCATACAATGTAGGATTGTAGTAGCAATGGTTGTATGTAGAAAAATAGACTTCTGAAACTCTGCAAACGTCGGCATGCTGACGAATAATGAAATCGCTAATTATAGTTACTCCAATGTCAAGCACACCAAAACAGTTGCAAAATTATGTTTCCCACGTACTAGGGCGAAGGATAATGAAATTGATACTATTACTACTCCGTAGTACGCAAATTGCCCAACGTATTTGTACAAGTCATTGTCAATAGCGAAATAATTTTGTACTATTCTGAAGCGACGACGAATTTCTTCTCTCTCTTGTTCCTTGCAAGTTTTTTGCTGCTCAATAAGTATTTAGAGCCAGTTCGTGGATAAGCTTAAAAAACATAGTATGTTTATCATACTAAGACCACTCAAAATCCCGCTTCTGTTGACAATGACGGTGAAGGAGGCGATGGAGGCTAGAATTGAAACGAGGTGATTTCTGAGCAAAAATAACCAACTGGTCAATACATTAGAACGGAGAAAAAAGTCCGTTAGAAAAGATACAGTTGCAAAAATTGGCACACAGGTATGTGCTGCTATGAAAAACAAGTTAGTGATGATTTTATTGATTTGACAATTGGCAAATGCCCTATTTAAAAGGGATTGAGATACGGAAGGATACATGTTTGATTATCAGAATTTGTTTTGTGAGTTTTTATAAATAGAACTAAAAGCTAATTTAAAACTAAGTGTGTCGTTATAGAATACTGTTAGCTAATTTATAATTTACACAGTGCTCAACGCGAAGAACTGGGCACTCCAGGCTGTCCAGTTTCTCGTATTAGGCACGGTATAAGTGCTTGTATACTTAAGCATGCATGGGCAACCCATCTGCTGGACATTTATAGTTATGCTACAAGGATATTATTCCAAATGAAACAAAAACATTGTGTAACATTTCGTAGGTCCTAGGTGGCATGTGAGTTCGCTTTATTTAAGGAAACGCTGTTAGTTTTTACCATTTTTTCATGAATTCACCTTTCCGACGCGTAGCTCACGTTTTGAGCATTTGGCGTCCTTTTGCTGAAAAATGGCCGGGAGCACCAGGGTTGCTGTTTTTTTACAAATTACCGTTGGCAAAAATGGATATTCGAATTTAGTATTGATTATTAAATAATAATTAATTATTGACGAATAAATTATTCGTCAAAGAGTAATTATTTAATTAAAATCGTTTTATTTATTTATGTCGTTTCAAAGACCTTTGAAAAATGTGAAAAATGTTTGACAAAGTCAAGCCTACGTCAAACTACTATTTTAATTGAGTCGTTATGACTTTCAATAAATTTTTATCAAAGGTCAAGTCAAAGCTACGTCTCAATTTTGCTTGAATCTAAATCGAAATAATCGAGGATGACCATTTACATAGCTAACAAATTTTGACCCAAGGTCACACCACAACTTTGCTTGAATCTAAATTTTAATACTTCGATGACCTCTGTGAACTCTGACATGACTGGCAAACTAATACTCAAGGTCGCACTCCAATTTTGCTTGAATAAAATCATGAAACACGGATGAGTAACCTTTGTAACCCCCGGCATGATCTTTGAGTATATTTTGACCCAAGGTGTGGTCAAGGTCAATCAAAAAATTTTTACGTATTGGGATTGCCTATTTCAATAAAGGGGTTTTTTAAGGGGTTTGGGACGGGAGAGGTGCGCAACCTGACTTCAACACAGCGTGAACTAGGCACTACACGTAAGAAACTTCAAAATTCAACGTAGCGTGAACTACCGACTGCGAAGGTGTACTACGTCTACGGACTAGGAAGGTTAATAGGCTGACTCGCAACATTTCCGTCTGTAAAATAAAAAAATTCCCCACTAGAAGTAGCATCAAAATAACGTTTTCTGCATATTTAATTTATGGGGCTTCACCTAGATAATTGATTTATCATCAACTATCCACCGCGCTATAATTTCCCTATGTGACGAATGAGCAATACACGGTTTCTTCCCTCGCTTTTTTCTCATTTTTTGTTCCATCCACAGTCACTTTATTTTGCTGAAACAATAACGGTTATACAAAAGCTCACTTTCATTTCATAACTTGAGATGGGCATCAAATTTTTGCATCTTTAAAAAAAATTAATTTGCATCAATTAAAATAAAATGCAAAAGAGTTTAGGAAAGTGTGTAATAACTTAAAAATAAAATCACAGTCCTAGGACAGGCGGAATTAACTAGTGTGATTATATTTTCACCCAGTTTAGTAAGGCCATGGCTCAATTTAATGTATAATGTAATTAAAATGGTAATAATTCAGTAAATAACAATGACGCGAATAAACGCATTGACATATTAATTAGGATGACTTAATTGGCTTGATAATTGATCTTAATAAAAAAAGCAAAGTATAGACTACAATCGAATCAATTTGTCCAACAATTCCGCAAGCCATAAAAGCGGTATAATATAATTGTAAACTATAAGTTCTTGCAAATAGAAATGTAACAAGATGTGCAATTTTAGAATTAACATTGAAAATGCTACCTACTTAAATTTACTAAAATTATTTACTCATAAGGTTTCATTTTCTGATGAGCCTTCTGTTTTAATTATGCGACTTATACAATTTGGTAAGCCAAAGAGTCCAAATAGCCAAATGAAAAGTCCTTGCTATTTGGAATTCGTTGGTGAAATTCAAATTCGTAACGTAAGGTTAAAAATATGTAAAAAAAAAAGGAAGAAAAAGCGTGATTTGAAATTCTGGCTGAGTGGTTATCTAAAAGTCACAAGAAAACACAAATTTAAAAAAAAGGTAACAAATGTTTGTTATGGATAAAACAAGTTTGTTGTATTTGTATTTTTGTTATAGGTCAAGAAATTTTAGCGGAAAGTAAGTAGGAGATCAACAGTAGTTTTAAGTATAACATTTGCAAATGTTTGTAGGCAGAAAGCTCTGTCCGAAATTTCGAATGCATCGCCTACGCTCACCGAGATACGACGACACGACCTTCTAAACTTACACTCATACAGTGTTGCATTGGGATTATTATGAAAATTGCGTGCAGAAAAATAGTCTTCTGACGCTTTGCATACGTTAACAGAGAGTTGACAATTAAGAATGCTAAGTAGTGTTAAACCAACGTCAGCAGCACCGAACAACAAAAACGTTGTAATATTAAATTTTTCACGCAGAAGCGTAAAAGATAAAGAAATGGAGAGCATTAATACGCCGTAGTACGCTATTTGAATTTCGCGCTTGTACCAGTCGTTGAAAAAAGTAGCGAAGATTTGTATAATTCTGAAGCGTCGGCGAACTTGTTCTTTGTCCAATTCTCCGCAAGTTTTTTGTTGTTCATTTAGTAATCTTAGCCAGTTGGCGATGGAAGTTATATAAATTAGTGTATTCATAACGCTAAGACCACCCCAGAAAACGCATTTATATGCAACGGCAATAGTAGAGATAATTGCAAGGAAAATGGCGGCTGGGTGATTTCTGAGTACAAATAACCAAATGACAAGATTATAATGAAGTAGGTAAGAGTCCATTACAATTGACACAGTTATAAATATTGGAATATTGATGTACAGTGTCATAAACAGCAAATTTGCTAACTTGATATAAATATTGCATGCACCGTTTTCCGCAATGGTTGTTCCAGATATTGGACAATCTGCAAAAAAAATTTGAAAACGGTCACACAATACTTTGTGTGAAAACGGTCTCCACTTCATATCCCGTTTCAGGTACTATCCTATTACAAAAACGTTATTCTTGTTTACTAATAAAATAGAAGGACAAAGTGCACTGCACCTGTCCTACGCTTCTTGGCTAGTGGTCATAAAACTAAAACAAATAAACTTACATATTATTCGGTTGATATTGATGAGCTCAGTATAGAAAGGAATTATAGTTGTGTTGGGAAGATTAAGTAGAAGCTCGGCACTCACTCCTTCTAGAAGTATAATGCAATTGCCCAAAAGCAACGCAACTTGTGGAGGGGCATGCCCCGACGTAACAATTTGAAACGCACAACCAGTAAAGTACATAAACTCAAACAGTCGAATAACGTGATTTATATACTTTGTATGCTGGAAACCCTTCTTGTCAACAAAACCGATTCCCCATATCTCGTTGCTGCAAAATACTGTATAAGGACAAATTTTGAAGTACTGTCCAATTCTCAAGTAGTGGGCAAGTTCGTTCAACACGCCGTTTTCCATTATTTCCTTCATATTGACATAAAGTAAACGCCATGTAAATTATTACTTAAAATAAATGACGAATGCGCGAATGCGTATTATGCCCGTATGTCCTATGCGTTTTGCTTCGATTTAGAAGATGGAATTTTGTATTCTCGTAGAGGAAATGTTTAGAGGCAAGGCATAGAGGGCCGATCACACAAAATGCCTTCATTTCATACAACTAGAGTTTTTTGGTATCCTGCTTTTGCTATTAAAAATTTATTGCATTTAAAACAAACAAAAACTAGCCTGTCTTGAAACTAAAAAAACTAAAATAAAATCGTCTTGTCCTAGGACCGGCTAGTTTATATATATAGCAGCTATTTTTTTGTAAAACACCACCAAAAAAGGCACGCAAAATATATTCTGCAAGGACTTTTTTTTTAGCAAAAGGAAAGTTTCCTTGCTGTTTGTTCTACACATGCCATTTATGGCGATGCTATTTCAGTTTTAGTGTGAATTTTGAAGCCCCCAAAAAGGCTTTCTTCTTGCAAGTGTCAAACAAAAGTTGCTGAAACTTCACTTAGCGTTAGAGAATGCCTGCTTTTTTGTTTGAAAACATAATTGTTCATTACAAATAAAATATAAAAAGAAAATTGGCTACAGGAACTGGGACTCCGTATTAGGACAAGAGTACCAAAAAATTAGGGTAAAATTTCTACATCCTTAATTGAACTATTTGCCTTCTGTGGTAACTTGTGAGCTTACCTTCAAAACCAAATAGGTTAGAAATAACAAGTTTTGACTTTTAACTTAACTTTTAACCCCTGTTACGTAACTTAGTTATTATTGAGGCAACGTTAAATCCGCACAACTTTGACAAAAGGTTAGCTTAAACTCAAAGGAGGCAGAATTTGAACTGACTTCAGCGGTAGGTAAGTTATAAGTAAGTTATATTAACTACTACGTAGTACTACTATCTACGTGGAAAAGGAGGTTTGCAAAAACAATCAAATACGTTTCATGTACTTTACCAAGGACGCCCCACTGTTTTGTAAGATTTCACTAGTAGAAATTTTGGTATATTATTCTTTGAATTAATGATTTGAATTTATTGCCTAATTATGCTTAAGTGTACTAAATAAAAAACCAATGTGAATTTTTGGGGGCCGGTAAATTTTTCAAATGTCTTTTGCCGCCACGCCTTCATATGTTAAAAGTAGAATGCCAAAACGCTCTAAATTTGACGTATTTTATCTATTCCCGCAAAGACCATACGGACGATATATATTGTACATGAATGAGGATTGTTAATGGGATGGTTAATTCAATACACACATAGTCAAATGTCAAATGTCATAATGGCCATAATATTAACATGTTTTATCCTACAATGCAAAGACTGCTGCAGTCACAGGCGACATATTTGGACACAAATAAACGGTGCAAATGGAGTGGTTTAGGACAAAATTTTGGGCAAAGTCACTTCTGGTTTTTCCAGGGTCAAATCTCACAATGTCTAACAATTAGGTTACTAGGTTACACGCAGAGAGTTAGAAATCTAGGGGAGACTTGAATGGGCAGCTGTTCTGATTTGTAAAAAGGGGAAGGGGCTTAGTTTTGGCGGTCCAAGCTCAGTACAACTGTGCTTTAAATTTATCATTTCATTTTGCATAGACCTTTTATGCCGGTAAGTTACCATTAAATAGTTCCGTGTAGTTTTGTCAACTATTAACCATTGATATTAAATTAAATTAGTGCTTTAACAAAATGAATTAAAGAAGTTTGGAACAGGATTGTGCGCCTTCGGAAACAGGTAAATTTAACACAATACTCTAGTTAAAATCGGCAAATTGAAAACACCAAGAAGGCCTACTCCGCTAAACTCCACAGCTCCACTACCACAACTCGTTTCCACATTCCCCACTTGTTTTTAGCGTAAACTTATTTATTTGACTTACATTAACTTTACTCCACACGTACACTCCACCTGCTTTATAATTTTTTTTAAATATGCCGCTCCAATGTAGTTCGGTTCTTGAAGGTATACATGAACTTAGCAATTATTTGAAATTATTAAATAAAATGTCAAATTATAATTGAAATCAATAGATTATTAACACATCCTTGGTATAGTTTTCGGTGAACTTATTTATTTAATAAATGGTCTGAATATACATGTTGGTAACACAACGGCACAATGGAAAACGGTGCGGAAGGTAGAAGCTGACACTTCGCCTGATTATCTCCCCACCAAGACGTTGAATTGTTGAGTGTTTCATAAGGCAACAATTCCGCTCCGCCGAGACTTGCTCTGGCTAAGCAGAAACGCCGGGCCGATTTTTGAGAGCTGCCAATAAAATATAGAATTGTTGCTGTCTGCTGTACTTTTTGCCTTTAATACTTTGGCTCCGTTTTGGAAAATTTCCGATTCCAGCGCACTCGCGGTTTAGGAATTTTTTGATTTTTTGTTATAAACTAATGCAGCGACTACAATATTCAAATTTTGTTACCTGAAAACTTGTAGCACCACTCAAAAATGAATCGAAACAGCTGCACAGCTGTACTGAGCTTGGACCGCCAAAACTAAGCTTCTCTCCCATGTTCACAAATCAGAACAGCTGCCCATCTAAGTCTCCCCTAGATTTCAAACTCTCTGCGTAAGCGTCCATGTTCTTATGAACATGGACAATAAGAATTAAAGCAGTAAAATAAAAGTGTATTATTTATTCACTACATTCTACATGAACGGCCATTTTCATATGAACAATATTATTGTGAATAAAAACAACAAAATCAAAAGTGTATGATTCCTTCACTAGTAACCTAACTTCTAACATTCTAACGTTTTCTATTCTGCCCTACTCATACCGCTGAAGATGAAGGGGCCAGATTTTACACATAAATAAGTGTAGTATTTACGTGGTTTAGGGTAAACCCCCATCAGAATCTACTTTCAATTTCTAACAAATACTAGAATTGGGCAATAATTTGCATCTTAAAATAAAAGTGCTCCTTTCATAGGACAAGTTTGGTTACCTAGTTATCAATATCGTTCACGGCCCGAACTGCGGGGGGTTAGGAGAATTCTGCTAGTTTTGGTAGATGCTGGGATAGAATTTCGGCAAAAGCACAGTAAACAAAATATGATGTTTTGGTAGTGGTGAGTGGAAGCCTGGAAAGTTGCGGTCGTAGAGGGTGGGCTTGGGCCAGTATGCAAAAAACGGTGTTCGGCCTCTGCATAAGGAGATTCTCCTCGCTGTGCAACCCCACGTTCATTGTTCAGCAGAAAGCCCTCTGCCTTACTCCTTGGAAGTTTCCAGTCAACTCCCAGGCCGAGACCACCCTCCCCCACTCATTAGCACAAGCAAACAGTTAACCAGGCCATAGGTGAATGTTAAAGTGCCATGCTTCTACCCAGTGATTGAAATTTTCCTTCGGAAAATAGTAGTTCTAGTAGCGATCGGAACACGCATGTACGCCAACTCAAAGGTTTGTTTTTCAGTATGAATTTACTAGTCTAGCAAAAAAGAACTCCTAGCAAGGCTCATTATCTTCCTTTGGTCCCGCAACAACTCATCTGCACCTTCTCCAATTATTCTAGGATCGAAACCCGTGTTGAAAAAAGGAGAACCCTTACTGGCTTCAACAATGTTTCAGAAAGTATTTTTTATAGCTTAATTTCAAGAGTCTTGTGTACAAAATACTTTTTTAATTTTCAATTTATCTTAAATAGCCAAGAAGATTTTTAATTTGTTAACTGTAAGACATGTCCCCTTTTAAGAGTTTAATGTTTTTTAATTGTTCAATCGTTTCAATTTACTAATTTGATTACAATTTAGGACTTAAAAATAGATAACACTCATTGTGAAAAGAAAATTGTAAAAACAAATATAAAAAAGACAAACAATTTATGGCAGTTAGTTTACAACCGATGACGCCTGAGTTCTTAACTCTGCGTCACTATCCAGAGTGATGATGGAGCTCCGGTCATTTGTTGCGAAGTCTCCCCACCCCCAATTTTCACTGCCCCTTCCACCAATTCTTGGAAGTACAGTGAACCACGGTTATTGTGATCCCGGCTTTATTCACACCTCAATTTTGTTACATAAGAGTGTATTTTAAATCCAAAACTGTATTTTACGTAGTTACCGGTTTCCTACATCCTGCATACCATATATATAGTTTACTATATCTGGGGTTCACTATTTTCAAAGTTTACTATATCTGGAGTTCACTATATCCAACGTTTACTATATCATAGTAAAATTAATAGTTTTAAATACTACTCCGTAGTACGCAAATTGCCCAACGTATTTGTACAAGTCATTGTCAATAGCGAAATAAATTTGTACTAATCTGAAGCGACGACTAATTTTTTCTCTCACTTGTTCCTTGCAAGTTTTTTGCTGCTCAATAAGTATTCTAAGCAAGTTCGTGAATAAGCTTACAAAGAATAGCATGTTTATAATACTGAGACCACTTCAAAATCCGCTTCTGTTTGCCATGACGGTGAAGGAGACGATGGAGGCTAAGAGTGCAGTGAGTTGACTTTTCAGTGCAAATAGCCAAATGCTAAATACGTTACAAAGTAGAAAGAAATCCGTTAGAAAAGATACAGTTGCAAAACTAAGTACACAGGTTTGTGCTGTTATGAAAAACAAGTTAGTAAATTTGAAGTAAATACTCTTCACTCTGTTAATCCCGATGGTGGCTCCCGGTATTAGTGTATCTGAAACGAAGTCATCAAAAAGGGTTACTGCTTTACCATATTTGAGAATCTATTATACTGGTGATTACTGTATACCGGATTCACTATATTTGAAATTTATTGTTTACGAGTTTCTTGAACTAAATTACCCTCTTGAAAAATTTGCATAAACTTGGTTTACTTCGAAAGATATTTTTAAAGCTATTAATTTATTGAAAGTCGTATGTAAACACAAACATTCAGTTTCGCCCAAAAAAAGCCCAAAGTTATGATCGTTGTGGACAAACTGAGCATTTATTTTTATTTTTGAACGGTTCACTCGAAGGTAACATTACAACTTACTACTTCAGACTGCAACGCGTCTACAGTACAACTTTCACGATACTACAGCTTTGCGTAGGCATGTACTTATTATTGGAACGATTATTGTTGGAAATGCGAATGTTTCCATTGTGTCAATGCATTGACTTAAGGAAAACTAACTAATTAGGAGTGATTTCCAAGTGTTTAGTTTTGAATAATCTGAAAGTATGTGAATCAATGATTTTTAAGAATAGGCTCCCTTGCAACTTAAAATTATAAAAACTAAGCAAAAAAAAATTCAGAAAAGTTTCTTCTTTTAGACTTCAGTTCAGATTCAGTTTCAGATTCTTGTAAGACTAGCTTTCAATTTTAAAAAAAATTGAGATTGTTATTAGAAAAGTTTGAATAAAAACTGAAAGTAAAGGTGCAAATCTCATTAGATTATATCAAATACCTCCTTAAATTTTCGTCCAAAATTGCTAAATTTATTTAGTGCAAAGGCACACTATCTTTTTAAAACAATATTTTGTCTATTTAATTAAATGCTAGAGTTTTGGATTTTTCATAAATGAGAGCAACTAATGGTGAGTGTTCTGTTGTGAAGACGTCTCTCGTGCGAGTATTTCATCTGTAGTTCAAAATCTGTATTAAGTTTTAAATCTATACTAATTAGTTTTCTCCTGTGCTTATTAATTACAAGATATTTTACACTCTAGTTTTCTGTGGAAGCTTTTAGATATTAATTAATGTCTATAGTATAAAATCGTTCGTCTGTCTGTCCGTCTGTCTGTCCGTTTGACATCGATGCCTGAAAAAACCGCTGAAGCTGCAGGCGCCATATTTTACATATTGATTGGGTATGCATCTGCGCAGGTTTAGGGCAAAACTTCGGGCAAAATTTACTTCCGGTTTTTTTAGGGTCAAAGGTCAAAGTTCAAAACACCCAAATTTTACGTTTTTTTGTTCAATCCCTTAAAGACCGCTGAAGCTACAGAAAATGACGTAATTTAGAACAAAACATCGGCCAAAATTTACTTCCGGTTTTTCCAGGGTGAAAGGTCAAATGTCAAAATATTCTAAAATTAAACCGTTTTGTTCAATTTCGCAAATACCGCTGGGACTAGAGTCGCCATTTTTGGTGCATAAATGAGGTTTAAAAATGGAGTAATTTAGGGCAAAACATTGGCCAATATTTACTTCCGGTTTTTCCAGGGTGAAAGGTCAAATGTCAAAATATTCTAAATTTAAAACGTTTTGTTCAATTTCGCAAATACCGCTGGGACTAGAGTCGCCATTTTTGGTGCATAAATGAGGTTTAAAAATAGAGTAATTTAGGGCGAAACATCGGCCAAAATTTACTTCCGGTTCTTCTAGGGTCAAAGGTCAAATGTCCAAATATTCTAAACTTAACGAGTTTTGTTCAATCCCGCAAATACCACTGGGGCTAACTTCGCAAAAGTCAGTGCATTAATGAGCTTTGTAAATATAGTAATCTGGGATTAAACTCCGAGAGAAATTTACTTCCGGTTTTTTTGGGTCAAAGGTCAAAATGCCGAAAACGTATCGTGTTTTGTCAAATCCCGTGAG
>JAQFYP010001493.1:0-15381 GCA_034694865.1 Bilobella braunerae
TGCGGGTTAAGAAATTCACTGTAAAACTGTAAACTGTAAAACTAGACATGCATTTTCAAAACTTGAAATTCTAATTTCTATAAGACTTTTTGCAAAAGCCAATTGTTTAGGAAAAGTGTGGGTTCGGAAAATAAAGTTATAGAGTTAAGCGCCTGTTCGACATACAATTTTTAGTCTGGGAATTCAGGGCGCCGTTGCGCTCTCATTGATTAAATTAACTATGCACTGTTAATTAATGAATTCATGCAATTTGAAGCTTAAAACTCTCAAATATCTCAGTTTTAGCAATACTTGAAGCAACTAATAAAAAATCATCACAAAGCCACAGAAAGATGACGATCGAAGAATAAGAACACTGAAATTTCCTTATCATTATTAATTGCTTTCTTCTCTAAATTTAGAGCGGCTTCTAAAATGACTCTTCAAGAATTTAATTTTCTGAGGCTCAGCATTTTTAAACTTGGATTTGGACTTTGGGTTTTCAGCAATAAAACTCGGCAGGTCATTTTTTGTCTTACACCTCTTCAATTACCCAATCGCTAGATATCACGCCAATCTTTTCTTAAAGCTTGGGATTTTTCTGGCCTGTTTTTGTAAAAAACAAAAACAAATTTAAAAACTCTCGAATTGTTGAAAAGACGACCGGTATATTTACATTGTATGCATTTAGCAAAATAAACATATGCAATATTTTGAGATTTTAAAATATGAGAAATTTTTAAGGATATTTGAGATTTTCAAAAACAGTTTAAGTAGAATTTTTTGTTTATTGAAGATCAGCATAGATTGTAATAAATTCCTTTGACTATTGAACATCCACAAATATAGTGCCTTTGTAGTTTGGTCGCTGGTTTGCCTTTTATATCGTGTGGTATGTCATTCATAAGTTTTAAATTTTTACTATTTAAAAAAATATGGTACAATTATCGATTTCTTGAAAAAAATAGACAGTATGTTTTGTTTTACGTTGAAATTTTTTTTAAGTTAAGGTACCATGTGTATTGTAACATTTGAAACTTTGTAGTACATAATTATCTTTTTTCAAATTTTTTTTTTACATTTCCACCAAGGGTTTGTCATCATTTAGGGAGGGTGGCTTCCGGCCATGGTGGGGAGGCGGGTAGCTGCGATCGAAGGGTTGGTAAGAAGCCCTGAGGAGTGGAACGAAAGGGCTTTCTGCTAGAGGTCGAACGGGCTAGGGCCCTATCACTACTCCGCCTTTGGCAAGAGCTAGGAACAACCGGCTTACGCATACCGACCCCAGGTCACACACGCCCGCCAACTGCCCCACCTGACCTCCAATACCCTATTTGGGCAAGTAAAGTGAAAAACCTTTCGGTAAAAATCACTTCCATATTGGCGACACCGGGACTCGAACCCGTGTCCATCCATGGCTACAGCTCAAGGCTCTAACCACTCGGCCTTCGAGGGTTGGATTTATTTTATAATTTTATTTTTTTGAACACCCTCGGACTCTACTTGTTCGTAACTTCAGCACATCTCCTGGAACTATTGTTCAGAATCTTTTTCTAATAACGCTTTTTTTGAACATTTTTATCTGGAACCCTTTTGGATAAGTTCGGAAATGTCATCGCCATGTGAAGGTGTTATTCATGGAAGTACACAAGTAGTAATAGTAACGACTTGGATACCAGGATCTCTGTAGCTATTGGTATCATTAGCAGGGCTTTTGTTTTATCATATCCTACTACCTTGTCCCAAAAATTCCTCCCCAACATTTGTGCAGTAAAGCTTCCTCGATACGTAAACATGAACTAACATTAAGTATGGGCTACTAAATCCGACTGTAATAATCGTCCAACGCTTCTGTTAAATAAATATTCTATAATAACTTATGTCTATTTTTAGTCTAAACCTTAAGGCTCGTATTGTAGCTGTCCAAATGGGAAAGGGTGGAAAGTTTAGAAAAATAACGTTTATTGTATTTGCTTTAGTATCAAACTTTTTTCTTGAAAATTGAAATATGGGTAAAGAAATTCTGTGAAGCAGCAGATGTTTCCTGTTGAATAGTATACTTAAGACAAAAATAGTTTAGCAACTGTTTCTACGTTTTATTTTACAAAAACAAACTCATTGTAAGGCCCACTAAAAGGAGCTGGGTTTTTAAATAAAGTGCTAAAACGCAGTTGCCATTTAACTAAGCGAAGCTAAATTTTGAAGTGAACTCTAGTTTTGGATTCTAAAGTAAGTAATTCTAGAGTTTTGAAGTACAATTGCTATGCACGCACACATTGACCAAACAATCATGAATTCTGGCCTTGGTAAAATGCCTATTTTACTAGTCTGTAACTACATGTTTACGTTTTGTGTTTGCAAATTTTAGTTGCCAAATTTGTATTAAATTGTAATTTGTTATTTTGTAAAATTAGATTTTTGCTGCAATAAAGTGTCTTTCTGGTGAAATATCGCTTTTATGGAAATTAATTGATGCTCTTTATCGTTATCAAAGATTATTGGAAAGAGTAGATTTTGTGTTTTTTAAATTGGTTATTAATTGTATTTAATTAATTGAATTGTATTAAAAAATTTATTTGGTTTAGGTTTATGATACTTATATAAGTTTGGTTTTTAATTGTTTATTTTTAATTGTCACTTTATTAGAATTAGTATTAATAATTAATTATTTAACTATTGTAGTACATATTTCTTAAGCTCCCTAATTTTTCAGGCCATTTTTTGCTTTCCTTTTATTTTTTAGCTCCTATTTTACGCCATTTGTTTTAGCTCTTTTTAGCTCCTTTTTTAGCACTTATTACATGGAGTCCTTTTCAAAAAGGGCTTATCGAGGAACTTTTTTTTCAATATTAATATACTATCCACTGTTGCACTTGTCCTTTTAACATGCTAAATCTAATAAAAAAATTTTTGAAAAAAAAAACTTAATTTAAACTTAAAAATTTATAAATTCATTCCAACAATCGTGCCGATTTGTATTTGTAGACACTCGTTCATTGTAAAGCTCTTGAATGTGCTCTCGAGAGGCTTTCGCATTTTTGTTAATTTTTTTTTGTATAATTTTTCCTTGGGCTTCTTTGGTGGGTGAAATAAATAAAATTTCATTATATCTTTAACAAGTTAGAACGCATATACATTTCAAATATTACTTTATTTTTAACACTATCATAGTGTGAAAGAAGTGGAACGAACAGAACTACGGTCGAGTTAGCTAATTTTGTGCGCTTCCGGATGCCCACGATTGCACACCAGCCGTGACTGCCACGCCAAGTGCAAAACAGCCAGCAGCACTCAGCGGATTTTCTTTGACTGCCTTCACACCTTCTAGTACAGATTCTTTTAGTCGTCCAATTACGCTATCATGCAAGCGAAATGCCCTCTCCACTGCCTCCATGCTCGGAAAAAGTTGATACAGGAGTAGTTTGTCTTCCAATTTACCAATTTTCACTTGAAATAACTATAAGTCGTTCCAGACTTCTTTTAAACAACCACAAAATGTTGGTCTGTTGGTTGTATACTAAGTTCTACTAGTCTAAATGCAACAAATAGGGTAGCACATCTCATCCGTTCCATAATGGGCGGCAACGGAAACTCCGTTTTCCTTTATTCTCTGAATAGTAGCCTCAGCTTCGTCCGCTTGAAAACCTTCCGGTATCACACTTGTCCAGACCTGAGAAATTATAAGCGGTTGTAAATCGGACATTGTATAGTAGCAAAAGTCATAACGTTAGAAGTCTTCCCTTAATTTTAAATTTGCTTCGGCTTGAAATAAATAATTTAAGAATCCCTAAGAGAGACCTTTGGAACATTTGTCACTATTCGTTTCGAGGAAGTGTAGAATTTTAACATTAACTTTTTTAAAGAATTTTAAACACTTTTTTTGTACTTTAGGCACCTTTAAGTACCACTTATCACAACACCGCGTTTATACCAGGGTGTCAAAGAAACTTAAATCCGAAAACAAATTTGAAATTGGTCGAGCGGTTGTTGAGATAAATACTTTTGGATGGTACGTAGGGTCACGGATTGTATAATAGCATAAAGTAGCTTTCGCTAATTAATCACTGTAAACCGTCGTCCAACGGAGCTGATTGAGTTCAATAGTAATACAGCATTTTAAAGCAGGAAAAAAAAGAAAAATAGAAACAAACACAGATCGGATACAACCACTAATGCCTTCGCTATGCTCAAGTATAATAAAGAGATTGCTTTAGTTGTGTTTTGTTTGCTATCTACAAAAAGTAGTGTTTATTAAAACCAACCTTACCACGTTCATGCCGCAAGTATAACAGGTGAGACTCAATAGTGTAATTAGTACAAATTCACTTGTGACCGACATTGTTTTGAGTTTACAGAGAATATACACCTAGAACAATTAAAGTTCAACAGTTTTCGTATAACAGAGATTTTTAAAATTGACTTAAACTATGTCAAGTGCACCCAAGTTTTAGTTTAGCTTTGACTTTAATAACTCAGTTTACTTTAGTTTGTTAAATTTTATTTTGAAATGCTTTAGAGCAGAGTCATCTTTTAAATAAGTTGAAGCCCACACTGCTCGCGTTTAGGCTGTGAATGAATAGATGGACTAGTTTACATAAATCTACCTAGTCAGCAACTTATATTATACGGAGCCACGCGCTGCAAGTTTGCCAGCAATTTTGCTCGTTTTGAAAATTGAAGCTTAAAAAGTATATGAATGAAAACTTATAGTTGTTCATGTAATCACCGCTTTAAAAATTTAAGGGAAAATTATCTTTTACTAAATAATAAAATAATGCTTTTAACACATAAACCAAACAGTATTATTATTATTGTGTTTTATTTTTGTATTGTTTGGTTTGCAAAACTCAAGTACTCGGACACATCCCATGTTCTTCCACGCTTGCATGAAGTGAAACATAGCAAGAATGATAGTGCCCTAGGTAACTTTCAAATTTCTCAAAAAGGTAATATAAAACTTAAATAAAATAGCAAAGAATAAAAATTATATGGCACAACAATGAAGTGCACAATGCCCACGTAAGTAAAATGGCATTTTTGTAGTTTTGGAAACTCGAGGATTCTTTTATAAGTTTTACTACGCTTATCAATTCTGGCCGCTTACAAATGACCGTGCGGTAGTTCCTTTGTGCTAAGTCTCAAAATCTCTATCTTTGGTAGACGTATCCCTGGTAAACTCCCTATTTACCTAAATTTCCATCATGTAATGTAAATCCTCAAGTTGCACTGATGTGAGATTTGAGGTAGGCTACGTGATGCCGGAGTAGGTGGAGGAATTAATTCACTTACACAACTTTTGTTGCCACTAAAGGAAAATATACTGCAGTAGAAAATAATAAAGAATAAAGTGAACAACTTAAATAGCGGAAAAGGAGCGGAAGGTACTGTATGTTTTCGTATTGTCCGTCCGTCCGTCTGTCCGTCCGATATAATTTACATCTAAGGAACTAGTCAACATATCTCAAAGCCATTTTTGGAGATAAATTCCTTGATATCCTACCCCTTCACCTCAAAATGACCTTTCAAAGTCAAACCCTACTTTTGCATGAAACGAAAAGTTATAATTGTCCCAATGACCGTAAAGCCCTCCTTGACCCAGAAATGACCCATTGACCTCAAAATCACCTTTCAGGGTCAAATCCTACTTTTGCATGAAACGAAAAGTTATAATGATTTAAATGACCCCAGAGCCCTCTTGACCCCGAAATGACCCTTTGACTTCAAAATGACTTTTCAAGGTCTAATACTACTTTTGCATTAAACAAAAAATATGATGTTTGAAATGACACCAGAGCGCTTGACCCGGGAATGACATCTTGACCTTAAAATCGCCTTTCAAGGTCAAACTCTACTTTTGATTGAAACAAAAAGTTATGACCCGATGATCCTAGAGGCCTCATTCGCCCCGGAAAATTCGCCCAGTATTCTTTTTCAATCTAAGTAATCTAATATATTTCTAATGTCTAATGTATTCTGACTAGTTTTCTGACTGTTAGTTAACCGTTCTACCACGGTTTAATAAATTTTGAAATTAATTTATAATTTACCAAATCTTTGCAAATACAAGTCTTTGCAAAATA
The DNA here is from genome assembly GCA_034694865.1 of Bilobella braunerae. Classification (NCBI taxonomy): domain Eukaryota; kingdom Metazoa; phylum Arthropoda; class Collembola; order Poduromorpha; family Neanuridae; genus Bilobella; species Bilobella braunerae. Next base: position 6,057 of record JAQFYP010001493.1, read on the forward strand.
TTATGTTAATATTAATATTGTTGGAATTAGTTTCCTGCAAAATAATATTTCATATTTTGTGATGATGGAAAAATTGGTAAACCTAATGAGCAAAAATGTAAAATCAGTTTAGGTAGATTTTTAGTACAATATACGTCGATTTCTAATAATATTTAGTATTACACTATATTCACACTAACAATTAATCAATCAATTGTTTATTTGACATTAGGCATACGCCATAATCAACACGGTTTACACTAACAATGGAAATAACGTGGCCCCACTTCCTCATTTCTCACTGCTTCATTCTCCACACACCAAACTACCACGGTGGTACATTGAGTTAGCACCTCATACTCGCAACAAGAAAAAAATGCCTTAAGCAAGCGCTTTTATTATATTATAACTCAACAATCTACAACCCTCAATAGCCCGGAGGTCACGCGGATTCTTTCAGCGACCTTATATATGGAAATAGGCGCCACGGTTACATATGTTACTAGGTTTTTGTATCAGGTTACTTAAATGTGGATTAAAACGGTAAACTTTCACATTTAAATTTTTTGGATTTCTAAATGTTCAACACTTTTCGGGACACAACATCAACAACAACACAATCTTATTCGATTTATCGGGCGAAAAAAAAAACGATGCAGCCTAGAGATAGTGAAATTCTGGAAATAAATCACTGTTCTGCGTTAAATCCTAATATGTTAGAAATTTTTTGAAGTCATCAAAACTTGAAAACAGAACTAGAAAACTTGTTTTCTGTTGTAATTAGTATTACCATATTATAATTTGAGTTATAATTCGCGAAGGTCGCCTTGTATCGCCTCCCATGTGCAACTATTAGGCTGCAATACTCCCTCATAATTCAGAGGCTGTGAATGTTGTAGTGTTCAGTGTATGTTGGTAAACACGGTATTAAAAATAATGTTTTAAGTTTTCATTTAAAAATAATGTTTGCTGTTATAAATATAAAATTAGACAATATAAAATAGAGTTACATTGTTTTAAGTACTACCTCAAACCGTACCATTTTCCAAAATTAAACAAATTAGAAAATAGTTTTAAGTGTTTTGCGTTTTGTTTGAACCATTAAGACGGGGTTTTGGAAGTTTCCAGAAATTTACAAACAGTCAAAATGCGGTTAGCTGAAGTAAATAATCATGAATTTAATAGTATTAGTACCTGGAAACTGTTTAACGACTTTCTATTTTTAGCGTAAATTTCCTATTTTTGCCCGGCGCCTTTTTAATGACTTACAATTTTTATGTAATTTTTTTATTAGATGCCCGGCGCCTATTTAATGACTTACAAATTGTTACAGTCAATTCAACATAAGAGGCCAGACACATATTTAATGGCTTGTCATTTTGATTTGTAAATATTATATTAGAGACCCGGCGCCTATTTGATGACATACAATGGTACCGAACGTTTCATATTATAGGCCCGGCACCTATTTAATTTTTGTCGTTCTCGGTTTTGGTTTTTCTGGTTTTGGCGTCTCGGTTTTTGCATTCTGGGTTTTTTGTTTTCTCGGTATTGACCTGCTACCGTTTTGTTTTGGAAGTTTTGTATTTGCTCTCCTTCTCAACTCTATAGGACGAAGGAAAATTGTTGTGAAAAACGGAGTTCTGTTAATCTATCTCCCGCTTGTAGAATCTATCAAATAAAAAAATCAATAATTATGGTGAATTAGCAAAAGTAACACAATGCAGTGGAGGATGCAAATGTCTACCATCACGTATTATAACACGTTTTCGGGCAAAATATTCTTAAAAACATTGGGTTTCCAATGGTTTTGCACTCAAAATCCCGAGCGGTTAAGTATTTACTGTTACAAAAATTGTATATATCATTGTATATATATTATATAATATACACAATATATAATATACATAATATATATTATATATAATTGTATAATATTATACATAAACAGAAAATTTCTTGTACAGAAAATATTTTTTTTTATTGTTCTATACCATGGAAAACTCTACTTTAAAAGGAATAGCAACATTATATTACAACAGAGCTACTAACGACTTGAAAGAAATCATAGAAGTAAAAATGTACTTTACGATGAAACTTTTACGGTTTCTATTATTTCCAAAACATTTAACTAATTTGTATATTAAATGAAATTTGTAATGAAAATATTTGTATGAGAAACCAACTTCATTGGTGAAATTGGTCAAAAACATGAAGTTTTCCGTTTTTAAAGTTTCATTCCTCTCGTACAGCTAGAAAAGCAGTTTTCTGATAAATAGGGTTATGTTAATCTATCCACGCCAACAACCCATCCCAACAATGTCTACTAGCCGTAGTTGTCACTTCGCGACAACAATATACGGCTAGGCGGAGTCACTGCACCTATACGTATTTAGACTACAAGTCAAACTGAACTAAAAAAATAAGGCTATTTTCATACGATGACATTGAAACAATTCCAATACAGAATCTCAACTAAACTACTCGCTTTTCAATTTTTAATTAGACAACTAGACCTTATTTTTTTTAAATGTAGACCTGATCTAACCCAAATTGAATAAAATAAACCGAGGCAAAACGGTCAATTAAGTAGCGGAAGTCGGAAATTTAGACAAAAATCAGTAGACATTAGAATAATATTGAATTGTTTTTTTTAACAAAAAACAAAATTTTAGGTGTAAAAGGGAATTCATTACTTTTACTTTATTTTTTGTTTGCAAAAATAGTATTTGACCTTAGTATGTCATTTGGATGTCAAGTAATCATTCTGAGAGGAAGGGGGTCTCGGGGATCATAAAAACTTGTTAAATTTTTGTTTTCTGTAAAAATAATATTTGACCTTCAAAGCTAATATGAAGGTCAAGGGGTCATTTCCGGGTCAAAAGAAGCGCTTGCGTCATTTAAATCATCATAACTTTCGTTTCATGCAAAAGTAGGGTTTGACCTTGAAATGTTCTTTTGAGGTCAAGAGGTCATTTACGGGTCAACCGGAGCTCTGGGGTAATTCAAAACATCATAACTGTTCGTTTCATGCAAAAGTAGGGTTTGACCTTGAAATGTTCTTTTGAGGTCAAGAGGTCATTTAAGGGTCAACCGAAGCTCTGGGGTAATTCAAAACATCATAAATTTTTGTTTTATGCAAAAAGTAAGGTTTGACCTTGAAAAATGATTTTGAGGTCAAGGGGTCATTTTGGGGGCGTTTGGGGCAACAGAGACTTTTCGGTTTTTCCACACGGCAATTTCGCCTGCATGCGCATGCGCAGGTAGAAAAACTTTTTTTTAAAAGAACCCTTTTCAGGTAGAAAGACCTTTTTTAAAGAACCCTTTTTCAGGTAGACGACCCTTTTTTTAAAGAACCCTTTTTTGAGGTAGACGATCCATTTTTTGAACTTTCCATAAGGTTTGGCCGTCCCATGCAAAAGGATTAGGACTGACCGGTGTCGCTTATAATACTAGATTACTTTTTAAGCCAGAGTAGACCGTACTAGCACATAAGTGCCATCAAGACAAATGTCAAACGGTACACCTATATTCGTGATCAGCGTAAAAAGCTGATTCGGTTAGACATGCCAAGGTGCCAATTACTGGGCCCTAAGGTTAACCTTAACTGTCATGGAAAAATAACTGTACTAATTAAAGTCGGAATTATACTTTTTTGCTTTGGCCAAAACGTCGTCACAGGTTGTTGGCACTAATAGCAACATCAATCTGTAAAATAAATCATGAATTTATGCGGCCTTAGGTAAACACCCTGTACATTTAAGTAGTCTCCTTAAACACGGTAGCTGTATTCAAAATAATTAATTTATATAAAAAGCAATTTGGTGAGATGGGCGGTAGTCATGCTCCACAACACCAACAAAGTGGCAATCGCCTTCACCTAAGGTAGAGAAAGCAGGTTTCAGTAAAAACCTCTTGGAGTTTTAACAGTTTCAGGTCAAACAGCGGTGAGCGGTGTTGATTTGATTCACTTCTGGAAGTTGGCCATTTGATTTCAATATGAAATTATACTCCTTCATGATAGTTAGAGTAATCGAGGCTAGCAACTGACTTCCACACAAGGTTCCAGGATAGGTCAAAGTGCCAACTGCATGTTTCTCTTCCAGACGACCATACGTACTCAGATTGGGCTTGATGTACTAACATACTTGAATAACATACATCTTTGTTTCAAAAAGCTTCTTTGTCAATATATCGAACTACAGTAGGAATAATGCGTTGCACTTCTAGCTTTGAAATGAAAGTTGCTTCTGAATAGGCCTGGATTGGGTTGTTGATTCAAAAAATAATAATCAATAATTAACTGATTCATAAGGGAATATTTAAGTAAGGGAAAATTGCTTTTGGGAGTAAACATTTTTACAATGGTGAAGTAAGTGTTTACGGTAAAGCAAAGAAATTCACCTAACTTGTTTTGTTTTTTGTAAGGTTTTTATTTCTTCTACTCTACAGGTAGAGTTAGGAAAAAATGTTGTGACAAACAGAGTTATGTTATGCCGTCTACCCCTTTAGGTTCCACAAACTCCGTTAAATTATTTTTACATTAAATTATTGTATGCTAGCCAAACAAGTCCGGCCTAAAACAGTAGTGCGTTAGATTTCGGATCTTGATGTTCTAGGATGCGGTTGCTTGATTAAGTTTTAAAAAAGATGATTTAGGTACAATTAGATTTTAGCCCACGTCAAGAGAAGCTGCTGGTAGGGGCTGAGGTCACGACGGAATTTTGAAATGTAATTTAAATTTGAAGTGAACATGTTTGACAAAACTACAGTTTAGATGAATAATTTGTAGTTTTCGAATTGGAATTGCCACGCACATACAGAGCTTATCTAAACTCTAGCAATTAAAAATTCCACGGTAAATAAAGGAAGGTCAATTAATTGTTTAATGTTTCGAATGTTATTTATTTTAATTAACTATTAAACATATCAATATTTGCAAAACCAAATGCAATTTTCATTTTACATACAAGACTATTATTATTACATTATACTTACAATATTACACTGCACTAATTCTTGGCATAAAATGTGAAGTAAAAACGTACTCTGCTATTTAACTTCTACGGGGTTCAAGGCTAAAAAACTTTCAAACTTATCCAATTACTTTGTTTTTGAAAATGCTTTTGCAAGATAAACAATATCAATTTCATAAAATTTTCACAAAAACCAAAAAGTTTTCCAACTCGTTTTTACAGTTTTCTTAATTTTCGTATTCCTCTATGGGTAGAAAAGCAGTGTTCTGAAAAATAAGGTTATGTTAATCTATTCACGCCATCCTCATTTCCCACCCCTACTACTTTTAATATTGTTTGCCTCAAAGTAACCCATCGTTAGACAGAACAGCCAAAAGCCTTTAAAATCGCTGGGAAATAATTGTCAATTTCTAACAATTTTCATTACAAAAAGATGGGATAATGACACTTACTGACCAGCAAATTTACAGATGCGTGGAGATGACTAGTCACGGATAATGTAATACAGAAAAAGATGTAAGCACCTCTAGGTGAACGAGTAATATATAACATTCCCGACTGCTCAACATGTAAGGGAGTGGGCAGGGATATGGTAGGGAGGGCTCACTAGCATACAAGTGCCGCGTTTGCAAATGAGTGCAGCCCCCTGAGTTTCCCTATTTAGTTAATTGTGATTAACAATTCGTAACGCTGACTCTTGAAAAATTGACTTGCGTTGCGTACGTAGTTAACACATAAAAATCCGATTTTACGATATCTGGAGGTCATATAAAATTTAGCGTATTCCCGATTGCACAAAAAGCTAAATATCCTAAAGTTAGTTTTTGTTAATCACAATTCACTATGATTAGAAATTGGTTTTAAGTTAATCTGAGTTAACACGGTCACTGTCAAAGTACTTTAAACAATTTATAATTAAGCAATAATTTTCAAAGTAAAATTAAGTATTAACAAGGCTACTGAGAAACCCTTTCGAATCATTTCCATGTCCGCGGACTGTGCAGCCTAATAACAAAAATACGATCATACACATGGTCAGAGGCTAGGCAATTCCTTAAGGGGAAAACCAATAGCAAAGACGTATTTGCGGCTGATGGTGGGACTCGAACCTACGCCTTCAGGCTGGCTACTGGAGGGAAGCATATGCTGTTAACCACAAGACCAACTCGGAAGCTCGTTAGTCATATAATAAACTGGCATAACAAAAACACGTCCTAGAACAGGAGATCATTACTATTTTTTCTGGATTCTCCTGTCTTAGGATGGGCCAGTTTGGTTAGTAATGTGTTCAATAAATATAAATAGCAAAAAATAAAAAGTAAAAACAGGTTTATTGACTGCTACAGGTTTAATTGTGCTTCAAGTACATAAATTGGGGCTTTCACTGAATTCTGCCCTGTCAGTAATAACGTTTGTTGTAGCGTTAATAATTGCAAATTTTGAACCTAGCTATGTTAACTACTTTACTATTCTGTTCTCTACATTGAACGTTAGGCATGTTAGGACGGAGATTTCATGTAGACAGGATAAATTAACATAACAATGTTTATCACAACATTTTTCTCTCGTTCTAATTGTAGATGAGTAAAATACAAAAAACATAAGACGTAATGTTAGGTAATTTTTTGTAGTATCGTTTACTCTGTTTGCAGTTTCTTGTTGTGAAAAAAAAGTTTCGAGGGACCACCCCAGAACACTTTAATCTTTTCACTGCTATTTACTTATGTCCATATTTATATTTTACTTTATTTGCATAATTATACTACTTTGATTAAAAATCCAGAAATTTTTCCAGCTTTCGGGGTCTTTTACGGGCCGAGACGGGCCAAACTCCCGTAAGCGGGTTTTAGCTTGAATTTACTTTATATTGAATTTACAAGAGCTGGTTTTGGTTTCAAAGTGCAATTGTGAATTTGGATTGCAAATACAATTGTAGCTTTAATGCAATTATTAAACACGGTTGGACAAATGGATGCGCAGAAAAGACAATTAAAATGTTTAACAATTTTCTGTGAATCAATTTGACAATGATTTTTTTATGTTTCACGTTTGTCGTGAAAATTCTAAACAAACTTAAAATTATCCGAAATCTGATAATGACTGTCGCTAAAATGATGTGTAGAATACACTAACATAACAACAAATCCTTAAACTGTGCTGAGCTCTGTGTTTTAATTGTAGTTCTATTGCAAGAGAGGTGCTCACATTAACACAATCCTTCATGGCTTGTAAATGTTTAGCATTTTAAGTTATTTATTTTAATCTAATTAATATGTTAACAACAAAGAAAAACGTAGAAGAATTAAAGCACAAGGAAAAACTCCACTTGTGCCTTCATCAGTATAATACAGAATACAATTACTCAGTTTATAAAATATTTTTTTTATGGTAAAACAAATAAAACGCTCATTTTGAAACTAATTAAGGAGAAAGTCAAACTCAAACTCTCACAATCAGTGAAATTGAAATTTAAAGTGCAATTGTTTCGCTTAGCCTATCAATAGCAAATCAAGGAGTAGGCTAAGAGAAAACACAACTTTTTGTGAAGAGAATTCCAATTTTATTTCGAATCTTTTTGGGTTAAGCAAGAGCATGCATAAGGCAATTTTTTGGTTACTCCTTGAGACTCCGGCAATAGTCAAAGAGATCCATGCTTGTTCCCGAACACGTGTAACCCATCAATATGTGTTCATACGGATAACCGTTTGTCTCATTTTTAGCGCAGAGTCACTCCTCGCCAACGCACGTCATGGGCTTATTTACGTAAATTTGCGTTCCGGATTCCAGTAAGCTCTTAAATATGTCCACTTTCAGGCGCGTCAGTGTCTTGTTATTTTCCAAAAATAGTTTGCGCAAGTACGTAACTCCTTCAAACACACCCTCGGAAAATGAGTCTTCATGAAGTAAATTGCTAGATAAGTTCACAAATTCCAATTTGAAGCCCTTGAGGGACGCCTTAAAGGAAGAGATTTGATCTCTTGATAAATGAATGCTTCTCAGATCTCTGTGTCTCTCGAATGCTCCTTCCGGAACAATTTTGAGGGGCAGACTCTGCAGCACTAAGTCTCGTGTCCAACGCAATTGTGACACAAGCTCGTAGACGGAGTCTGTTGATAGGTGGGGTGAGGTTGCGATAACCAGCGTTGTCACATACAGTTCGGACGACGCAAACGCCAACGGATCAATCGTTTTCAAGTTTTGGTTGTTTTGCAACACCAAAGTGGTAATGGAAACAGGAGCCGCTACCCCTCCGTCAAGCGTCAGGAACGGAGAGTTTACAAGGGAAAATATGGCCAACTTGCTTGAGAAACGTTTTGCTGTTCTTCTGAATACGGCGCCCAAGTCATAGTTTTCCTTACTCGTACAATTGACGAACGTCTCATTTTCCTTTACCACAATAGTACAGTGCTCTAAATGGGAGAGGTCGTCCTTAATACACGAAAAAAACAGCATTAAGTTTTAATGTGGATTTTAAATTCAAAGAAAATAACCAAACCTTAACTTAAGCCTATAAATAGGCAGAACATTTGAAACTAATTTGGTGTGAATTGTAAAATATGTTTACACAAATCATAGGGTTTTGAATTAAGTAGATTAATGTTTTGTTGTGTTGTTCATTTTTATAATCTGTTGTTTCGGTGTGCCAGTGCTTGTTTATTTTGTTTATGTTGTTTTGTAATTGCCGTACCTGATCGTCGACCATGGCTTTTGTAAAACAGAAGAAAGTAACAAACAAAGTGATTAGTATTCTCAAAGTGATCCCCATGGCACAGTTCAAAACCTGATTTTTTCAACAAATGCTGAACAAAAGAGGGTTTGCTATGTAAAATAAAAAGAAGCTACAACTTTAAATCTTCTTTGTGTTCATCATTTATACTCATGTAGTGTCGCGAAAATTAATGGCAATGCAAGTATAATTATACAAGAGAGCTCATAAACAACACGTAAAGTTGTATCCCACACTCAGCGACCACTATGAAGTTGGCTAAGAACCTAAACCTCATCCAACCTACTCCTAACCTAAAACTTAACCTAGGAATGCAAATAGCCCAAGTACACCCGATCTTGAAACTATTTTGTTGTGCGAAGTCTATCACTGGAGAGAACGCGTGCAAACGCATTAACCCATAAAACTGATTCGCCTATGAAACCATTAGGTGGACCAGCCAAACAAGACTGCCTTAAGACGCAGGATATAAAACTACATTTTGTAGGTTTTGTACTTTTACATGACGTTGACTTTGGTCAAAATGTGTTAGAAATCAACATTGACTTCCAAAAATATAAATTTACGCCCAAGACGCGTAGTCCGCGGGGCTAGGACCCTTGTCCTAGCTTGTGTTGGTGCCGAGATCGAATCTCGGCAGCCG
>JAQFYP010001494.1:0-15376 GCA_034694865.1 Bilobella braunerae
TACTCGTAATGAACTATTGGGAAATTCCCATGACGCATACCGCAAGGTACCTAATAACGGAGCATTGTCTAGACTGTACATTACTCCTTGCCTATGACGTATGCACATACACTACAATACTCTTATTACTTACTCTTATACTTACAAGTAGTAGGCAAGGCCTGCAACTCTCAGAAAAATCCGAAATTTGGCCAAAACACTTGTTAAAGTGAATAATGGAATGCCAATTTTTTATTTTTTTCTATGGTCACAATTGCGCGCAAAATTCAAAAAATTGATTTTCAACACTTGTATTGAAAAGCTTATGAGAATTTACCCACGATTTCTCAAGTTTCATGTGGTCCCCCCTTTGCCATTCTCTTAATTTGCTTCACAAAACTTGAATACGTTGAAGTTGAATACAATTTGACTTTTTGTCATTTACATCAAAATTGAGATGTAAATTATGTTTCAATTTCCAAATAGAAATTTTTGATGCAATTCCATAAAATTCGGGTTTAGTATATTGTTAGGTGAAGCAAATTTAGAAAATCAAGAAGGGGGGACCATATGAAATTCGAGAAAACACGGGTAAATTCCCATACGCTTTTCATGCAAGTGTTGAAAATCATTTTTTTTAACTTCGCGCGCAATTGTGACCATAGAACAAAAATAAAAATTTGCATTCCATTATTCACTAAAACAAGTGTTTTGGCCAAATTTGGGATTTTTCTGAGAGTTGCAGGCCTTGCCTACTACTTGTTAGTATGCAATTATATTACCTTATTTTTACGTATTGCTAAGCTTATTGTAGGTAAAAATAACTTAACTAATTTCAACTTGTACACTGCGAGATCTGAATGTAACACCAGTTACCAACTTACACAAATCACAACATCATTACTAGTATATATAACACTTACTAGTGAACCTTACCATTATTATTACCTAACTTTGTGTATATACAAGTTTAACCGACTTTTGGCTCGTTTTAATTATGTCCAATTATTACGCTGAATGTCAAATAAACGATTGATTGATTGATAATGTAGGTAAAAATTTGTTTGCCGAGATAACTTCTTTTTTTAATCTTTACTGGATTGAACACAGGAGGACGATTGCAAAATTACGATAGCGTGTCTTTAGTTTACAACATTAGGGCATTTTTGCTTAATAAATTTTCCCCTACCGTTTTTAGGATTATCAATCTCAAGAGAATTCCGAAAATTAAAAAGGTTCATAAATTCAAAAATGAAAAATAAATTACTTAATCTTAACTTAAGCAGTTACTTAATGAGGATAAATGTAATTTATCATCATTAGTTAAAAATATATGCAGTAATTGGCCTGTAGTTAAGCTCGCGATGTTCTATTGTTAGCGTTATTTTCTTAACGGATCTTACCAGAAATTTAGTTGTGTGATGATCACGTTCAAGATTGTCGTTCATAAGACCTATATTATTATGTATTAAGGCAAGAGTTGTGTTCCAATATGTATCAGCAGGAGCCGGCCAAGTGTATGACAGAGTCAATATCACCTGCAAATGTTCAGGATGTGGTAGAGCCATTTCGCAAAAAGCTATGTAATTGGCAGCCAACAACTAGAAAAGTGTTATTAAAATATTATTTATTTTAAAATAAATCGTTGTGAAAAGAGTATTTAATATATGACAATAGTAAGGAACTAGTATGATTAGTACGCTTAGTAAAGATAATAATTATTTTTTACAAGTCAGATTATTTGCTATAAATTCACTAGCCACTTTATGTTTTATGTTGGCAATTCAAAATATGCTATTCTGATATCCTTTAAAACATCTCATGAGATGGTTTTAGTAGTGAAAACTAGAACAAACCGCGTAGAAGTCCGAAGCGGACAGCGGGAAAGCGCTGACTTTGAGTCCTACAAGGTCTTCTGCAAAGCTTGTCCTATACTTTTGCGTAGGTTTGCTCGTTTCTCAAACATCTTCTAATTCGTTGAGTGCCAATTGAACATAAGGCAAATTCTGCGTGTTGTCCCGGACGTTGAAGGTGAAATGTGTTGTGATGAAACCATATGATTTAAATAACCCTCTCGTTTCTATACCATGCATGCTTAATTGGTTCACACTTTTTTATACAGAGGGGGCCACATCACGTGCAGCGGTTAGAATTGCCCCTAACGCAATGTTCAAAATGCCCTAGCACAAGTGCTCTTAAAACTATTTTTTTTTCAAACGATTTCATATTTTAGTAAGTAACAATGGACGAACTTACGGCTATAGGGAAAATAGGTTCAAGTCGGTTTGAGTACCACTTTGTTCTAAACTCGTTAATCAAGCGCAAATTACTTGAGTCGGTTTCAGTTACGACAAATTTAGGGAATACGGAAAGCATTGTTACAACAATAGAGAAGTTTTTTTTTCTGAAATTGCCCTTTTGAAGTCATGTGCAATTCCGTCAAAAAGTTTCTGTGCCGTTGCAACCTGCAAAACATTTCCGTATAAAATGATCTCAAATTTCTAATATTATCAGCTAAAGATTTTTCTTGAAGGCAATTCGCCATCTTCTTAATTTTTTGCCTGTTTCAAATATTGTAAAAAATAACTTGTCTCTCAAAACATTGTTATTGAGTTCCAGATTTTGAAAGTGATTAATTATGCAAACCACAAAGTTCTGAAATTCATTCAAACGGTGTTAGGCATCCAGGCTTGTCCAAAATATTTTTTATCAATATTTTAGAGTTTTAAAAATTTCGAAAAAGTAAAAAATACTATTGTTTACTAATTTTTAGGGTTTTCTGATATTTTATACAAAAATTGAATAACTTGTTAACTATGCAAAAATTTAAGTTTTTCTCCAATAAATTCTAGTTTTTTTTTTGTTAAATTAGGTTAATTAAACTTGACAATTAATGAACAAACGAGATGGGGTGGGTGGATTTGGCTTGTGAGTTGACTCGGGAGTTGTGAGGATTGAGGTTGAAGGCTTCCTGCTGAACAGAGAACGTGGGATTGACCACGGAGATGCATCTGCTTAGGCAGAGGCCGAACCCTGTTTTTTGAATACCGGCACAACCCCACCCTCCACGACCGCAACTTTCGAGGCCTCCACTCACCACTACCACACCACCACTTTTTTCTGTGCGGCTGCCGAGATTCGATCTCGGCACCTACCAATAGGACATTGGTCCTAACCCCCGGTCTTTGGGCCGTGGGCACCAGCTTGTTAATGAAAGAAGTATGCTATTGCTAAAATTAATGAACACCTTGACATTTTAAGTAAACTTGGAAAATTTGGGTTTTGTGGATTTTTGTTTTAGAAAATTTGTGACAGGCCTGGGCATAACATAAAATAATGATTTTGTATTGAAGTATGCTTAAGTTTTGTTTCTTTACCTAATGAATACATGATGATTGTTCGCTAATAGAATAAGTTTATTCTGAAATTGCGAATACTCAATAGTTCAGTAGTTCTTTTGTTTATAGAACAATTGTGTTTTTTTTGTTTTAACACCTTAAAATAGAAGTCAATTTGAAATTTTTTTGTTAGTTAATTTTTTTTAAATGTGGCTTTAGAATTTAGAATACTCATTGTTAAAATAAAAGCACTATTAACGTACAAAGCGGTGTCAGAAAATTTATGTTTTTGCTGTCTACTAGGAACTAAATAATATATCTCAAAACTTGGTTATAAGCTTCTTTGAATTTGGTGTTTTTCATGTTTATATTGGTTGGTCCACTGTGACCCACTTAAAGGTGTGACGAGCAGAGCAAAACGTAAAGTTGGCAGTTTTATCTACTGCGCTGGCCGGTGCCTCTTGCTCCAGAGACCCAATTCACTCACTTTTATGCTCTGCGTCACTGTGTTGCGTTATCGCCACAAACCTGAAGTGTGCTTTAGATGTTAAAATTTACATAAATACATAATTTTCTTACTGGCGCTACTTGAGTTTACCGCTTTACAACGGTTACTCTTGCAACTGTATAAATAGATATGTGTGGCAGAGTTGACATTTTTAACCTAAAAAAATGAGGATAATGCAATTGAATCTTTAGTATTGACAAGCTCCTTGGAAGTCGTGTATGAGAGTTCAATCGTCGGATAAGCAATAGACCCTTTTGCCTTCCACACAACTTACGAACTTACCGTTTGAATAATGCTGCCTTTTCCCAAGAAAAGAACGTAAGTTTTCTGGTATCTATGACCCCGTAGCCTGTCTTTAGTATTTTGTTGGTAGAATCGAGCATAGTTCTTGTGCGTTTGAACACAGTCTTGGCGATTTCGTTTGCATTTGAAAGACTGTCGCGACTCTCGAGCTGTACAGGCTCTTTTAATTTGTATTAACATTTTCTCTGCCTCAGTTTATTGATACCAGCAGTCATGTGATCTATTTCAGTTGTTAGTAACGATGATGTGCCCTTCCCCAGTAGTATTGCAATTTTGTACTTTTGTTTTCTTGCTCGACGAGTGTGAAAACTAGAGCTTTTGCATCTTGCAGCTGGTAGAAAATTAAATATTATATATTCTACATTCTTTCACAAATGTTTAAAATTACTACATGGCGTTGGAAGTTACTGTATTTTTAAAGAAAGGAGGTAATAATAGATAATAAAGAATGTTTACATTGCATTTTGAACAAATACAAAGCACAGAAATGACTATTAGTACATTACTAACAATTAATCGTTGTATGGGCACAAGGTCGAAAAGCGATTATAAAATTTTTTATTACATATAGTAATAACAAAATTTAGAGCTAATAGTCGCACTCTCTAATGGTCTCAATTATACTTTTCAAACTATTCACTTAGAACTTACACACCGTTACTCGTAAAATTATAAAAGAAAAAATGTATAAGTGGTGGAAAACTAGCCCACTCTTAATCGCGTTTACGTTAATGCCATACTTGCTGTACTTTGCGTTTAAACCTAGAGTAATAAAGAAAGCATAAACTTCAAAAAATTTTATGTATTGTATGAATTTTTTTATCGATGTAATAAATAATGTCTTCAGAAACAGTAACCAAACTTAAGTGTCATGTTTAGCAAAAAAAAAGACTATTCAGATTTTTTTTATTCGCATTAAATTCAGCAGTGGCACCGAATTATTTCTAGGGCCCTCTAATATGGAATTCCACCTTACAACACTAATTTTCGAATACGTGAATTTTTGAAGTGGAGCTAAGCTTATGTCTGAGCTTAAGCTCAGTCAAGCATAAGCACTTTACCTGTCAATCAATTGATTTATTAATCACTAACACTGGTTTTCTTCGTCCAAGACATCTTAGAATATTGCTTGGTTATGAAACTAATTTATAAAATTTAGTTATTTTAGAATGCTATTTTGTTGTCAATCATTGTTTGTAATCAATTTTGCATTTAACCTCTGGTAAAAAAAGAGAGCAAGGTTTCAAATAAATTTGTTTTATCATTGCAATACAACTGTATGCAAAGTATTTTTTCTCAATTATATAATTATATTTGCTCAAAAGTTGAAGTACTCATTTCCTTGTCAAGTATACGCGTAAAAATTGCGTGCAATTAAAAAAAAATGCTTGAGTCCTTATTTCCTATTGTGAGTTACAGTGAAACAAAAAAAATTATTTTTAGCGAATCCTCATCGAATTTTGAAAGCTAACATTTTGCTAAAGCACTGATACAACAGGATTAAAAGTCAAAGTGGCGTGGCAAGTAAATATAACAAAGCGGAAGGTTGGCATTGGCAAAATTATATATAAAATTTATTAGACTTTTTTTTGAAGTAGCCGTAAATTTTCTCAACTGGAAATATACAAAGTCATTTCCAGCGCATCCCGTCTCATCCATCATTACTCGGCTCCATTGGGCACGGTTTGTATTTATCGTTTGGTTGTTTGATAAGTGGTTTGTTTCTAACGGTTACGGCGCCGCCTTGCGTCTAGAAGTAAAATAAATAGTTGTGGTACGTCTCAAAATTTTCAAAGGAAATTTGTTGAGCGGCCAGCAGAGAGTCGTCGTTGAGGCGGATTGTCAGGAGCTCATCGGCGTTGTAAACAATAAACGTCAAGTTCTAAACCCCAAGCAAGCTCATGATAATTTTAATGTTTAAAGTAAATACTTTAAAAGCCTTTACCCATAACCACCAGAAATCTTGTACTTGAAGTTATCTACCCCATGTACATGTAGCACAGCTTCCAGCAACAAGGCAAAAGTGTGGTATTTCATCTGGATTGTCATTTTGAAAATCAAATTGAAAATAACTGAGTTCGAAAGGTTTTGTTACAAATTATTTGGGCTGAAATTAGCATTCAGCAGAGCGAATAGTTCACACCATGGGATCAAATTGACTCTGCGCAGGTCAAGTTAAGTGGCGGAAAATTACACACATGTATTCAACTTGTGCATGTTTTTCTTGTATACAACATGACATACTTCGAAAACACCAAATAGAAAAAACACAATTGGATAATACTCCGGAATGATTACCATGAATAATATTGCAAACAATGTTGTGACAACTGTTTTTTTTTTGCTTTTTGGCAAAAAAAAATTAGCACACAAGGCATGCCCCTCGTTTATGTCACAACTCATTTTTATTGTAGAAGTGTTATATCAAGCCGATACGGTAAATAAACAACTAAATATTAACGACGCCGTTGGCTCTATGCCGATTAAATCCAAATATGCAGTGTTGAATGCGCAGTTTTTGTAAAACACGATTTGTTATGATTATATACGCAAATCAAGCTTTGCAGTACTATCATGATTATTCCAAGTCTTATGTAGTCATCACATATACATGTAGAACAAAATTCAAGTGGTCAAACATTAATGGGGATCCCTGACAATTAATTTGTGATATTTCATATTTAATGCAAATACTTGTGGTGATACAGTGTACAGCTGAAGCTTCAATGAAAAAAATCATGTAAATCATTTTGCCCGTAAAGTTAAAATTAGCAGGACGCCGTGCAAACACAAAATTTTAAAATGGATAAACCAGATCACTCGTCAAAGCAGAACAATTCCCTTATAAGCAACAAAGAATTCCGATTTTTATCCAATTTTCATTTTACCCTCAAAATGCCAGTCATACCTGTTTTTGAAACTATTGCTGATGTTTCAAATACAAAAGGTTAAAAAAATCTTTACAAAAAGATAGTTCTGGAAAGCATGGATAATTATTAACTTATTAAAACTACTATAGATATAGGAGCGATAGATATTTAACCCGTCAATAGACGAGAGTGCTCTTAAGCTATATCCTGCAATTTTTGATGCCAGAATTTTACTTAAATAAACGAGATGTTAGCGCTAAATAGTTATTTTCAAAAAAATTAATATTGTTTGGTCACACTATAGCCAACTGCAACTTGTAAACTTGTATATATGTATATATATATATACATATATATATATATGGGGAACGATATATATGCAATATATATATCGTTCTTAATTAATCACAACATCTATATATGTACCAAAACGCCTTACTATAGCATTGAATTTTGTTTATTTTTAACTCACTACAACTTATTAGGAATAGTTTTTGAGTTAGTTAAAGTTCATAATGCTTCAGCGTGCATGAAAAACCTATATTTACGTGAAAAGTTTGTAATAATAAAACTATCATTAACCGGAAGCGGGGTATATACAATTCCTGTAAAACATGTAAACCTAATTTATGATTCAAATAAAATCCGCCTCCGTCACCTACAATCTAATAGAATAATACAGAAGGAAATTGAGAAAGCGATTGCAATGCGTTTATTTTCATATTAAGTACAACTCATTTTGTGTTGCATTCATACGTCCGGTAATAAAGTGCACACGAGAGCGTACTCAATTTCGATACGTTTCGGCCTTTTTGACTTCTACAAATTTTGCACCAACCCCCAAAGCCATGGTCTTTGAAAACTGCACGGCAAAGCAGAAAGAGTTCATTTTTAGATTTAGTACTTGAATTTAATTGTAAAGTTAATATTACAAACTCCTACAATTTCTTTTGCTTCATCAAACAAGTCCTTGTTTTCTTTACACTCGAAGTTTACGGCAAGGCGACCATCGTCTAGTTTAAGTGGTTCTAACTTAACAACTTTGTCATCCAGTGCAAAAGATTGTGTAATAATAGCAAGCAGTATGTCGTCAAGAACAGAATTTGTGTCTTCGATGGCAGCTAGCGTTTCCTCTGTTTGGAAGAAAATTACTTTTCGTTTTGAATCACCTACTCCATGTAAGCTCAGTTGACCTATTGCAATTCCAAAGTCAACAGTAGGCATCGCCTTAACCAAGTCGTCAGCAAAAATGTTGTTCTGAAATCGATCAATTATTTTTACCTTAAAGTAAGGTTTTGATGAAAACAGTTAAACAGCGTGGTTGGTCTACAGATTTATCCCACTCAATTATTGTTCACATTTAATTTTTTATTGACATTTAACCTACCAAGATCTGAGCTAGATTTTAGAAAAATCTACTTTTTGTAGCATTTTTAAGTGGAGTTAAATAGGGCCTTACAACTATACTTTCGTAGTCTTCTGGTGGAAGAAGGTTAAAATCTTGCGATTCATTGTACAAATAATGTACAATTTTTTAATTGAACATTCTTGAGCCATTTGAACATCACGACCAGTATATGGTAACCAAGTGTTTGATTGTAATTGAGGTAGTAACCAACACTTCGTCCAAAATTTTGAGATATCTAGTCAAACATAAATACAAAACAAAATGTATCCTCAGTTTACGTGTAACGGTGATTGGATTTAATAGTTAATAAATAATTATCATGATTAAAAAAAGAAAACTCGTCTATAAAGCGAACAACAATTTGAAATGTGATCTTGCGGTTGGTAGGTATGTAGTTACAAATGTAATAAATGCGACACTTTTATCCAATTTTAAGCCAAACACGCCTGCTATACAACATAAAAATATTTATTTAGTTCATTTAACAGCTTGTTTTAAGCATATAAATGTAGAACCATATTCTCCTACAGAACTGTGTATTTTCCCCCCAATTATGCTCTCTCAAACGTTCCTTATTATAAAAGTGCAATCTCACTTACTTCCCCAAGAACGAACGATTATGAAATAACGCATTTATATTAATAATTAGTTCAAAATTAAAAACCTATTAGATAGTTAGATTTAGTTTTTATCGGGCTTTTTACAAATTAGCCAATTATGTTCCGGTATAACCCAATTTAGAATGTCCATAACCAAAATTTAATAAAACGATTTCTCGACATTTGGATTGAATATTAAGCTTTTGGAAATTTTTAAACTGAATAAATGTTTGATCAGTGTCTCTTGTTTTGCTTTTAGCTTGGACAAGTTACAGAAGGTTCTTGTTCGGATTATGTAAGATTGTGCTCAATACCTTGGAAAGCAAAGCACCGGAGACGTTATTTTCCAAGGTTGCCAAAAAGTTAATTTCAGTGAGGTCCAAAAGGGTTGTATCTTTGGGCGAAAAATATTTTGAGCCTTTGTCATGAAAGAACTTGTTCCAGAAATCTTTGCTCCACTGAAAATTCCTTGCAGGAAATTTATCAAAAAAACCAAACACACCATCTCCGACAATGTATCCTATAGCATTTGGCTTCGTTCCTAAGTACTTAATTTTTTGAACAGCGTTTCCAACAATACATGCTAGACTATGCAACTGTAAAGAACAAACAAGATAATCGGATAAAACCTTACGAGTAGGCTATCGAAATAACTATCAACAAGATATTTTACTTACAGCAGAATGCGGTAGTCGCGGTGAGACCGTAAAACGACAATGATCGTTCAGGTTATTTACTTCTGTTATATATTTATTCTGTGTGTCCAGGTACAAGTATACAATTTGGTGTTTGCCGTCGTCAACAACTCCTACTGTAAAGTCCAAGACTTTACCTTCATTGCCAGGTGAAAGTAACTATTATGTGTAAAAAAGTGTTTGTTAGGTACAACATGATGAAAACAGTGGAATATGCATGCAAAGTTTTTGCAAAATTTACTTGCTGGTTATTTTAGAGCATTAGCATAGCGTAGCTAGTGACCACAGCAAAAATACTGTTGGTAAGAAAAACACTAATGACAAGTGTACTTTGTTGTGAAGTGTTCATATGATAAAATTTGATTTGTATTTTTTTGAAAATCAAAGTAAACAAATTTTACTATTAGGTAATGTGTGTTGGAAGAAGTTGATGTGCACAATTATGTAGCTAGTTAAAGTTTAACATGTTGATTACCTCTGCGTACTGCCTTTTGGTTGGAAAATTTGTGTATTCCGTTACTGCAATCATTTCGTTGTGATTCTCACCAAATTGGATCGGAAACCAAGTTTGTTGAGCTGGAACTTCCTTGGAAAGCTGTACTCCTGAAACCTTTTCCGGTACCACACCAACAAAGTACATTTCATTAATAAAATCAAGAATCGCGCAAAGTTCGGAAGCGGAAGTTGAGCTTCCGTTAGCTGGCATCATCTTCGATACAACCGTAAATTTATCACCATATGCTCGTTGATACGTTTTGTCGGAGCAGAGCTGCAATTGTTCCAGCATGTTATTTGCAATTTTTTTCCTGACAACGTGACAATTACTGCCGGGTTGTATCCTAAGCTTGCATAGCTGTCTCAAAGATACAGTACGAATTGAATTCATTGCAATTTCTGCAATGTCCTCTACTAAAATGGTGTCATAGACAACAGCCAAAATGGGACTGCCTCGTGTCTTTGGAACGTATGACGCGATTCCAAATTTTTGAACTTTTTTGGAAGTCATCTACAATACCAAAATAAATTGTGGTGAATTGTGAAGTACGATTACATAAATTAAAAAAATTGAGACATATTATTGTTATACCGGTGATAAGAAAACCAACTGAACATTTAAAAATCTTACTAAACTAGATTCTGTTATAACTAAACACAAGCTAAGCTATATGTACTCCGACTCTCTGCACATCGCCAAATGGTTTTTGTACATAAATAATTGTGTTACATCAAATGCATGATTATGCAATCTATGCAAAAATCTACACAATCAAATGTTTTTTTGGCCTTTTGAATGGTAAAGTTACCTATTTACCTGAAGTCTGTCGATAGCGGTGAGTACGTCATATACCGGTAAATATTCTTCCAGTGATGAAGGTTTCAATATGTACTTAAGCTCTTGGAACGGACACTCAAACACTTCTATCAATTTTTTGATAAAAAAGTAACTGAAATCAATTTCGTCTACTGCATCATCCAAAGTTTCAATTGCTTTGCTAAACTCATCCTCTGAATGAAATACTACAACTGTAGCGCATAGGTCTTTGTACAGTCCAAACCCCGTAAATTTTTTGGTATTGTCCTTGACTACTTGGTCAACGATTTTCCTCGCAGCGGCGCACAGTTCAGGAGAGAGGAGTTTTCTGTCATCAATTATTGCATCTTCTTTTTCTTGCTTAAATTTACCATAAGGAACTTTTCTTCGCATACTTCCTATGAAGTTGATTAGTGGTAGTGTGATTGTGTCGACCACAAATAGACTAGCGAGATGTTCACCAATTTTCAACGAAGCGTATCCTGCCCCGGATATCGGTTCCGTTACCTACAAAACGATAATATCTCTGAAAGTATTTCTAATTATCAACGGGTGAGCAATTTGCACAATTTTTAAAATTATTTGTATAACTACAAAAGTTTGCAAAATTTAATACTCCTCCTTGCTTTTAACAGTAATCACAAATCCAGCCTTTTTTAACTTAAATATTAGCTATTAAATTTAATATTTCCTAAAAAAAAGCTAATTATATTATTTATAAGGTCGGCGCCTGTTTAAAACTAATTTAGGAATTGACTAATATATAATGTATCGTGTAGTAGTACCGGGTTACGCAAGCCTCTAATAAAATTGTTATTAATAAACTTACAAGTAAGCCGTCATGTATAGCAGACCCGAGGAGCACTAGTGCACGCTTCAACTTAATTGTATCGGTTAAATTGGTCAGTTTCTTTATCCATGCGGAATTGCCCCAATAAATATATCCTGAAGCCCCTTTAGATTTGTATGGTTGTACGCTTTTAAAGTTGTCTTGGTTACTGTTTGCTTTTAAACTCGCAAGTCCATCCTCTGCAGCGTAAACCTTAGAATGGAGATTTTTTCTCATAAATTGGATAGTATCAACATATTTGAGTAAAAATTAGTATGGTAAATTTGGAATTATATCTTACCAAGAATTTGTCAAATGCTATTGGATCTGCTCCTTTAAACTTTCGAAAAGCGTTAAGTAACATTATTGGCAACGATTCGGGCAACGGTTCGCTGACCCATGCTACTACGACATAGTCCTCGTGGCTGTTGTTTACGCAAACACCAAAACGGTTTGCCGCCAATTGTATCTAAAACATGATTGTATTTAATTTAAAAGTGATTGCATCGTAAGTAAATGAACGTGCTCATTATTTGTAAACTATATTTCAATCAAGATAGAAGTAGGAATATATAATACTTTCTCGTACCAGTACTTCTCATATTTTTATAGCCGTAATTTTCAAATACTCAACCAATTGCTCTGCGTCGGTGTGTAGCAATCACACTATTGCATACAGTGAATTTTGTGAGGGATATTTTTGTAGTTAGAAGAATCCAGGCTTATGTGTTGAGACGACATGGCTCAGGCGCAAGGCCTTATTTTCGGATTAGGGTTGCCTTTTGTTTTAGTTTGCCTTTAGAAGCCGTGGCTGAAGGACCTCCACAGGAAGCCTTGCCACTTCTACAAATATCAGTCACACAAAAACTCCCTGCACTCACCGCTAGATATGGGTTTTCTCTCCAGTTTTAAATTTAATTCTTTGAGGAAACGAAAATATAGGGATCCAAAAAAAATATCCTCTCGCCCTAGAACGGACTTATTTGAAGTAGTAGTATAGAAAGCCTTCAACACTAAAATCGAAACAACGCGAACTAATAGACTCTAATCGGCTTCATAGTTATACATAGTGTTCAAGTCGGATTGCTTTTACGCTATGCAAGATAACAATCCCGTCTTAAGACTGGAGCTTGCTCAAGCACCCATTTGTAATAACAATTATTAAACTAAAATTTGTTTTTGATATATACGTGGTTTGCGCTATCGGCGTCACCATTAATTATAAATCAACTATTTGAATATAATCTAACGCTTTCTGTATTTTCCAATGATTTTGCTAGCAATGTTTGGCTATGGTCCAATGCCTCTTTAATTAGTTTGGTGACTTTAGTTACCAAAGACATGCTGTTTGTTTGACACGCACAGTTTTAAATAGAGTGATAACAATGGTGCATGGAGCTTAGATGTTCAGATTCTATTTTTTGAAATTATTTTCATTCAGGTACTTGTATTTTATCCAGCAAGGAAATTCCGATAGTAACTTGAAAAAAATGTGTCAATGGGCAAATTGCTTCATTAGGAGGCATTGCATTCCACCAAGCGTTGAAGATATTATTTATACTGACGGACTCTGCTGCCGTGACAACAGGTTTATCTGTAGTAGTTATCTTAATACCGGCGATGCCATCTAACAGAAAACGTTCTAGATTTTCAGCATCAATACTCAAATTGTTCTCCAAATTTTTTCTCTTTAGCTTTAGTATTGAACAGCCCTGGTTATTTCCAATAAAAAAGCCAGTAGATACTGAAGCAGAGTTTGATGCATCCGCAGCAACCAACTCCGCCTGAATGTTCAACATTTCTTGAATTTTGAAATTTATATTAGCGTGAGTGTCTACTGGAGTTGGTGGATAGAGTAGCGTTGCAACAACCACAGATTCATTTATTGTCGTCCCTATTCCAAACGCATTTCCAAGTAACTGTAACATTATAATTTTATCAATTGCCGTTCAATCAGCAGGTTTTAAGCAGTTAATAATATTTTTTGTCCACAAGTTTGGCATCTGCAGATGACAAGGGACCCGTGTACAGAAATTTTGACGCATCTGCGTTATTGTCCTTTTTCGGAACATCGTCAGGCGCAGGGCCAGCGTTGTTCTTGCTTGTGATTTGCTGAAGGAGATTATGTAAACAAGCTTCTTGTGCTTCAATTGGGTCAGAAAATTCACCAGAATTTGGCACAACGGAAATGCTGGCGATAAATCCAGTCTTTTTGCCACGCCCATTCAGAGCAACAATAGGTTTGTTTTTTGAAGCGTCGTGCGCGAGCTTGTGTGCCAACTCGTCCGTGGCATTATTTAACTATCATTATTAGGTTTAATTTAATATCTATATTTAGTTTTTAGTTTGAAGCTGAAATTTTAAATTATGAAGATTACACCACAAAGTAGGGCATGAGACACCTTTGACATAATGTTACGGGATGACCCGTAAGGTCATGCAAAAGAATAGGTAAGATATGTCCTTTTTAGCTCTAGAGTAGTTTAGCATTAGGGACTACGTCACTAGGAGAAAGTTTGAGCCACCGAGCCACCGTTTTAATGATGTAGGCTTAAAGGCATGGGAGCTCATTAGAGTAACTCTTGTGGTTTTGGAGAAATCCTGCGGTCAGGAATGAATATTTCTCCACCGAGCCCCACTTTGTCCCACCGAGCCCCACCTTGTCCCACCGTGCCCCACCATCTCCCATGATTTGTCGGGGGTTCGGAAGGCAGTGTATAAATACCAGAGCAGGTTTTAGCTAGTGATCATTCAAGTTTGGGGAACAGCTAGGAAGACTTAGAAGGAAGAACCTAAGGGCTACTAGGAAGCACTTACACCACCACTATTGGCAAATAAACACTCTACTTCAGCATCTCAAAGGCGTTTGAAGGTATGTGTTATTCTTTCCTATAAGGTAAAGAGCCTGGGTACTTACCCACGGACTCTCTGGACCCTTGGCTGGTCTCAATGGGCATAGGGCTTTGACCATGTAGGGTCCGGGAGGTCTTAGGGTCCGTCTGACCCGTGGCCCTCCGACCCTTTAGGGGTACGAGGTTTCCGAAGGATATCAACCCGTGACCGTGACCATTGACCTTGGAGCAAACATCGTCCGATCAGGGTCAGAGTGGGGTCAATCGACTCCCAGAAGGACCTACACACGAAGGGACGATTATTGACCTTTGACCTTGAGGGTCATAATTGACCTTGAAGCCGGACTGGCCCAACGGATACTACTCAGGACCTAGAGTAAGGGGCACTATGGGCCCTTTAGGGTCACGACCCCAGGTAAGGTGGTCTGACCTATCGAACTAGAGAGCCGAGCCAGGGGCGATGAGATAAGTGAGGTAACAATAACCAATTAATTAAAGTTAAGACAAATTTTTACATGGCGTAATTTTAAATGATTACAAAATCGAAATATTTGCAGAAGAGCAAATTGCAAACTTTTGAATATTTTTTATTTTAACCTAATACTTACAAGGAAATTATTTCTGATGTCCCCTGTGTTTCACGACG
Source organism: Bilobella braunerae (assembly GCA_034694865.1). Classification (NCBI taxonomy): domain Eukaryota; kingdom Metazoa; phylum Arthropoda; class Collembola; order Poduromorpha; family Neanuridae; genus Bilobella; species Bilobella braunerae. Next base: position 15,340 of record JAQFYP010001494.1, read on the forward strand.
GGACCTATGCAGTTTGATAGCCCAAAGGGTCCTAAAA
>JAQFYP010001495.1:0-15376 GCA_034694865.1 Bilobella braunerae
AGCTATTTCGTCCATAAAATGCGGTCACAGGTTCAATTGTTCTCTTATTATCCGGAAACAGGTCAAGACAGGAAATTTTGAGCGTTTTATCCTCACAAGCTGATCCGGTATATATTCCCGTGGCGTAGTCATATATTAGTCGAGTCCGAGGCTTTGCTGTTGTAGTTTTTTGTTTCTCTCGGTCTCGTTTGCTGTCTAGTTTTTGAAATTGTGACTTGGCATGTACTTCTGCAATGACTTCTTCACAGATGACAGTCGTTAGGAGAAGCAACGGTAAAATATGGATGAACATCCTAAAACGTAGCAGATTGATACACCGTCTACACACCGTCATACAGCAATTATGGCTCACCCAATGATAGAAACAGTAAATTCCATAGTGTCGAGTGTCGTGCCAAAGAAAATGGAAACTTTGGTAAACTTTTGGTCAAGTTCACCTTGTGTCACTAAATTATTCAAACCACAAACTCTGTAAAAATATTAGGCATTTGACGTTTGCTAGTTTGCAAAAGACATACAAAGTACACCAAAGCATCATATTGATTAAGTTCAGAAACGATAAATAAATAATGGTAAATAAACCTAAACGAACCGGAACTTTTTTTAAAATTGGGAAGAAAGTATAACTAATTTTAACTAATCAAATTAATCATTCAGCAAGAAAGCCGTTTAACAAAATTTCCGTTTGCTAGACACTCAATTTTTTTGGCATTTAGTTATTTCAAGTAAAAAGCAGGATAAATTCTATACAATTGTCACATTCTAAGATTTTACCTTATATTTTTACTATTAAAATTGGTAAATACACATTAAAATTACACATTGGTAACACATTAACTTGGCTACACATGGTATTAGAAAAAATACGGTGAACTGAAATTGTCATGTTGCGACATACTCTTTAATTAAATTGCATTGTTAGAAAAAAATAAAAGTTTACAAAAAAAATGTATGCATAGTATTTACTTTGCATATTTTAATATTAATCGAGTGAAGTAAAACTGAATTTACATATCAGCGATATGAATTTGAATAATTGCTTAAAGAACGTAAAAATTTACATATAATCTAATACCATTAATTTTAGAACACATTAAACTAAAGATAGACTTTATTTGAGAATCTTATTATCTTTTTGCCAATTCAAGCTCACGTTAGAAATGCAACCGCCAAGTGACCAAGGGATCAAGTTTTGTCAAAAATCTTTGACTGTTCTTTTGGCAAGTAGTTTTTTTTATTATAAAAGTCCTTTGGGAAGGTTGACAATTTGTGTATTTTCCAGAAAATCAAACTATTACAAATTTTCTAATATATGGAACGCAATTTCTGCTGCTACAAAGGCTTAAATAGATCATTTGAAACGTTTTAATTTTTTTGAATACAAAAATAATAATATCAATCATTAAATAATCTTAATTTTCAAAGATTTACCTCACTAGTAAACGATCCAGTTTCACGTATCTTTAAAATGCTACGGATTTGGGTCATTGTCGACTTACCATAGACTTACCTTATAAGTTGAGGACAATTTGAATCAAGGCAAATACGTGATTGGTTTAATTAATTAACTGAACTTCAAAAGTTTAATTGTGTTCCTGTTCTTTTAATTAAGTTTGAAATGTGGATTGTTGAATATGGCATTGCAAACGGAAATACGAGACAACTAGGCACCTGTTAAACATAGTTAATGTAAGCATGAGGATTGTTTCAACTATTCCTGGTCAATTACGACTGTAATCATCACAGAATGCTTTGGTACAATTACCCTTAGCCAAAAATTATTCTTGAATTTGCTTCTCGAAACTTTGAACTTAAAAGTGCGCAGTTTAAATATAATTGCTAGTAATTCTCAAAGACAAAAAAGAGGTCCTGTCTTCATAATTTGCATAACTAAAAATTTTGTTTGGTCTCGTGTTCAATTTTTGCATGTATAGCACAATTGCCATTGCCAGCATACCTGAACCACGATGATTTATTCTGTAAGTCTTCAATGCATTCTTGCATGCGCCATTTATAATCTACCTATCACATGTTCAACGCTACATTTTACACAATTGAAGTCGTTTCAATATTGCCACATTATTTGGATTCAATTTTCAAAATTCGACAGCACTTCAATTTTTGAAGAAATACCGTTTGTACTTTTAAATGGCGCAAAACCATTTGAATCAATTATCAGTCAAGCTAGTAAACAGTTGAGAATCGATTTGGAGCAGAGAAAGCAGAGTTGTCAGTTAATGTATTTGAGCGAAGTATCAGTGGTAACTGAAATCACATCAATATTTAGTGCATTTAGCTGGTTACTTGTTTGCTTTTCTGATACATCCTGCTACGTTAGAAATACGTACTATGTTGCGACAACTGTGCAATCATCTTCCGACACACTCGTACCACCTCCGTCATTTTTCACATCAACCTTATATGTATTCAACGCAAATATGACTAGCATTACCGTGTCTAACACTTTTCCATGCAAAAGTAGTTTAACATTTACCGGATTTAAAAGCTATGTGCAGAACGTGCGCGATTTGTTTGACGAAACGCTTCGTCTCGTTTTGGTTAGAGCTTGCCCAATAAAATGGCTTCTTGACGAGGAGCAGGTTGGGCCAGCCTCAAACTACGTTGTTTATGCCTATGAAAATGTAACAGAGGTAACTTATTCAAAGCACGGCCCATTTAATATTTTGTCACTAGCTGTTATTGCTACAAATAACAACTCGAAAATTGATTATTTAAAAGTTGAGTCAAAAACGGCATTGAAAGGGTTTTCAAGTATGGTTGCGGTTCAAGCTGTAGCGCCCTCTGCCGTTGCAGACAGCAAACACTATCGACAATCCTACACTTTCTTTATCAAAACAGAAAGTCACAACTTTGTAACATGCTTCAAAACAAACAAATATATTTCCATGAGTGTTATGATTTCACAATTTACACTAGTCGTTTGGGTAGTTATTGGAAGCACATTTTTAGCTATTTTAGTTGCACTTAAACTGCTGTTTTGTAGATTTGGTATTCGCGATTGTATTCTGCTTTTGCCGCTGATCTTGCTGGACCAAGGTTTTGAACCGTCAAAGAAACTAATAGCATCCCAAGGATTCCGATGTTTCTTTGCATCGCTTCTAATGCTTTGTGTGGTAATAGTTAATGCATACAAGGGCATGCTAACGTCCAGAATGGCAACGCCGGTTCCAAAAACACAGTTGCGAACAATTAAGGAAGCTATTCATAGTGGCTTTGACGTACTTCTGTTAACACGCCCAAGTGAGCGGGCATACTTCAAAATGATCCGAGATCAGAACAAAGTCTACGAGCACATTTCCCAAATTAACACTTTTGTGTCCAGCATTTTGTTGGGAATAGAACAGACAACCGTGTTGAACAAAACATCCTCTGGCAGAGAGCTATTGGCAGAGTACAGGCTGATGTACAGTCGTTTGCTATTTGATTTTGAACTTAATAATTCAACAAATCCATTTGAGACAGAGTTATTAAAATGTAACAAAACTATTTTTATTGGCAACAAGGGCAGGCTACAAGCTTTGGCATTTAGTATATTTAGTAAGAACGGATCAACGGGGTTGTACATTGGTAAGGATGCGTATATGCCTTACTTAAGCGCATGGACTATGAAATCCATAGTATGGGATACAATCAACTTATATTACAATCGAATGCAAAATATTATACAATCTGGGATCTTTGATTACTTTTTGAGGGACTACAACCAAGGAAGATTAAATTTAACGGCGTTTGCAAAAGGCATGGATGTCCACAACAATGAAGCTGTTGTTCTAACTCTAGGCTCCAATTTAATTGTGTCATTATTTGTTCTGTTTGCCGTTTCTTCTTTAGTGGCAAGTATGGTCATGGCTCTAGAATTTTTTAGATATTTGAAAAGCAGACGTCAAAACAGGCAGAAGTGAAGGAGCAGGTCTCACAAAATACTAGAGATGTGAGTTGATCCCCCACTCACGCCTCCCTCATTTCTCTTTGTTTAATAGAAAAAAAATGTGCGGGGAACACAAAGCACACTCTTAGAATAATAGTTTCAACTGGTTGAATCAAATTATTTATTTAAACTAAAAAAAAAACTTCACTTTACTCTAAATAATAGCAGTGGCTAGTTTGAACATGTAAACTGTTACATTTTGCTTGATTTTCAAATTCAATTGCTTTCAATATAAAAAAAAATGTTTTTTTAATATTGCAAATGCAGTTATCTCAGTAATTTGTTTTGTCCAAATCACTTCTAAATTCCATTATGAGTTGAATTACCATAGTTCATACAATGCCGTATCATCATAATTACCATATTACACACATAAATCATCTGGAAGCAAATCGCAAAAGCGTCATGTTGTACAAATTACAACTAATAAAATTAAAACTAAAAGCATTCTATTAAATATAGGACACACAACATTGGTATATTCGACAATAAATTCAAGCCAATTTAAGCCCATTAATAAACGCATCGCTTGACTCCTTACTCCTTCCTGACATGCGTATAAAAACCAAAATATTTAATTTTTTATAATTTTTTTTATTAAAAAAAATTTCTTGCTCTTTGGCATTTGCCAATGGCCTGGTCAACTTGCTTCTGCTTGTGCGAGTGAGTGGTCTCGGCCTATGAGTTGAATCGGAAGTTCCGAGGAGTGAGGCAAAGAGCTTTCTAGACTGTGGACGTGGGGATGACCACCGAGGAGCCTCTTGCTTAGGCAGAGGCCCAACATTCTCCTACGCATACCGCCCTCCTCAACTGTCAGGCTTCCACGCTCCACTACCACGCCACCACTTTCTTTTGTGCGGCTGCCGATATTCAAGCTCGACACCTACACAAGCTAGCACAAGGGTCCTAACACCCCGGACTTTGGGCTGTGGTCTAGTTTTTAATGCATCTGTGATATCGGAGCCAAAAGTGTTGCTCTCAAATGCAGCAGTGTGTTAACAATATAAGCAAACATTATTTGAACTCAAATAGTTTCGAAAACCAAAAAAAAAAATATTTTAAAGTAATTAGTTTTTGATGATTTTGTGCCGTTTAGGAAATCTTTCCGTAAAACCTGCACAGTCAACTAATCAACAATTTGTTGATTTTCAAAACTAGTATTTCTAACTAGTAAAACTAGTGGGGAAACTAGTATTTTTATTTTGAAACGGCTAAAATTGAGCTGTTTTAGCCAATTTCAGCTCCATTTTTTTGTTAAAAATTTCCCTTCATGTTTCCAAAATTTTTGTGAGGTCGTTATGGAATTTCAAATTGACTGTGCAGGTTCTAAAAATGCAATTATTATAATATATATAAATCAGGTATAAGATTAAAATTAAAATCCTTCTGTCTGAGGACGGGTATGCTTGGGAACCAGTAACGTTTTCATTAAAAAAATTTATAAAAAGTATTTAGTAAAAAGAAAAAGAGCAAATATTTGACAACTGTATGCTAGATGAAATTATGAAAATATTAGGTTCAACTGAACTGCATTCTCTTCATTTCGTTGTATAAAGATAGTTGTTGATTACAAAAACAATTATGCAATAATGGAAATCTCGAGACAAAATCTAGCGCAATTGCACAATGAGTTACGCAGCTGAAACCAGGTCACTTCGAGAAGGGTGCGTTGTAGCTTGTGATGTTAAGCATAATGAGTGGTAATAATTATTGATTATTCAGCCAGCCTAATTTATTTCTCGATTCTATAACTTGTTACTTCATACGCACCCATAAGTCTGACAGACATCAAGCCTATAAAATGCGAAGTCTTCCTTAGCAGCAATTGTGAAGGGAATATTGTAAACAAAGGCAGCATGAAAATCCTACAACGTTTACTAGTGTTATCCATCACAACATTTTTATTTTTCCATTTGAGGAAAGTCGCCGCAGACGAATATGATGAAAACGATCTACTGGACCTGATGCCACTCGGAAACCATTTGCGTGCTGAAACCAAAGCAGGAACTACCGCTGAAATGAGTGGCGATGGAGACTCAGTTACCGTACCCACCGACCCGGTGGGTATGGTTGTTATGATGAATAACCCAAATTATCAGGGTAAGTATACTAACAGTGAACTTGAAATGCTAAATTCAAGTATGAAACTACAGCACGAAAACTATTTACGTAAATTTTGAAATATGTTACCTACATAGATTGCATATCTAAGGATTTCAAACTACAATGGTTGCACTATGCTCGCAACATTTTGCCAAATCAAAGTTAGAAGATGGGCTCTAAACCTAACGACGATAGCTAAAGTTTTAAATATGCGTACAACATTATTTTTGATTTCTTAGTTTATGCAATATATTTGTTTAAAATCATTTTTACTTTACTCATGAATTGCATTTCAGACGAAGCTTCCACTTTTTAATAAAAACAAGGTAAACTGAAAGATTATTACGACTTTAAAATTATAACGGAATGGTTGAAACAAAAAATAATACCGATCTTGTTGAGTTAATTGTTTTGCGCTTCTAACCTAAAATTATTTCATGCACTTGAGTAAAAGCTTGAAATTTTAAAAACAGCTTATACCAATACTAAATAGGAAAAGGAGCTGTCGGCATATTGACCACCAACTGTAAGAATATTGGTAGAAAAACGAGACGCATTATTCGTTCAATTGACACGAGAGGTCACTGCGTCGTGTTGTACACTACGGGCAACTGCCAGGGCGAAGGGACCATGGTCTACAGACACTCGCTAGAGGCCAAGGACATTCAAACACATATTGGCACACCCCACTCACTCCGACTCTGCAGTGCTTCTGATGCTCAACTTGTTGCCTTCACCCCGCCTGAAAATAACCCTAACAATGTACAGTGTAAGTATCACACTGCTAGTCCAACCTAAAATTTCACCTAAAAAGAGCAAACATTTTGACATCCTGCTAAAATATTGTAAGCAATCTTTTTTACAGGGGATTTTGTCACATATGCGTTTCCCCTCGATGGTTCCTGTGTCAATGTAGACAATTATGTTGCAACGGAAGCAGGTTACCTGATTTTTATTCCTCCACTTCTCGGATGCATCATGGTAAGCGATGATTGTATTTGTCTTAACCGAACGGAAATTATGTATTTTTAATTTACAATGCAGGCATACCCAAAGAAAGACTGTGTGGGGATTCCGACACGAGTTACCGGGTTGGGTCCGCCCATTCGAAACACCGATGGTGACCTTACCATTAAAGTTCGTTCTGGAAAGGACTGCAATGCAGCTGACCTTTTCAATACAATGTACATGAGTACCCTACCTGCGATGTCAGGGAACGCAGAGACAGGAACAGGCGAAGCGAAAGAAGCTTGGCCAGAAATAGATTTTGAAACTGGATTACCACCAGGACAAGCTCCTGAAAATGATGCTGAAGAAGACCCTTCGCCTAGTACACCTACTCTATCCATACAAGCCAAGGTCAGAGCCCAGGCAAAAAATATGCGCAATATCCGATCGGCAAAAATCGGACGAGCTGGGGAGTTCTAGATTTCATTCCAGGTTAAACTAGCGTATATTACAGGTATGAAAAGAAATTGGGTGTGTTTATTTAGTCTTATTTGAACATTTGAAGAAGACAATTATAAAACGTTAAGTGTACTACAATCTCGTTACGATTCCAATTCAGCAAAATTTGAGATTATGTTTTTCAAAATTAATTACGAATTTCGTAAAAAAAAATAATTCGTAAAATATATAAAATAAAAAACAGGCGGGTTCTATGACATATGGCACTGTGAATTTTGTATGATATTAATTTGATTTTGTTCAGGGCGACACCGCCACTCAAGTTAGCATTTGCCTAATTAGCCATGTATCTCACATACTATTTTAGCGTACTAGAATGTCGAGTAAGCTTTCAGGGGTGCGGGTAATGCGTACTCATTTTTTGCATCGAATAATTAACCAGCTAATAACTATTTACCAAATGTTCCAACCGGTGCGTTTTTTTTAATTCAACAAGACTAGTATGCAGCCAAATTTGGAAGACGTGTTGATTTACAATACTGCGTCTACGGCTTTAGAGTTAAATGTGTGACAAAATGTTCAAATTATAGGAATCAGCATAATAGTTTTCTGAAACAACCACATTTTTGTACGATAAAATCAATGTAGGACAAAAACCCTCATGTTACATCCATTAAACCTCTTCAGTAAAAGTAATGGTGTCACGGGCACCTCCGTGTCGACTGTGCTGTGGGTGATGCGCTCAATGGAAGATTCGACTCGGCTACTTGCTTGGCAATAAATGAAGGACGGTACGAACGACGGTAAACAGATGCAAATAACTTTATTTGCAAGAGCAATGACTAGGGTGACAATGTGGGCGTTAAACAAAACTCAACGGTGGGGCCAAGTCGTCTACATGGCAAAGGGCCAGAGGTCTGATAAAACAAATGACGAAGGACGACTGACCAGACTAACTAGACGGCCACTACTATTTAGTGGTACAAAGGACAAGGTCGAACAGAACAATAAACTCAGAACATGATCAACTGATAAGCACTACAACTAGGCAGACACACGTCTGCAAATAGTGTGTGACTGATAACTACATAACCTACTGTCGCGATTGCAGTGTCGAAGAGGTCGTTGGCATCGTGGTCGTGCCAATAGCCTATTTTTTTTAATTTTATTAACTCTTAAGCGTTAAGCATTTGCAAAATTTGCGCACATGTGTTTATTAAGAAAGATTGTTCGGCTTTATATCAAAACAAACAAATAATAATTTGTTGTATTTATCTTCCTCATTCAAACCGAGTTTTTATATTTTTATTTCAGTATTGTCTCTCAGGGTTTCCTGACGAGTTCAGTCAAAACCATTGACTCGCCCTCGAGGATCCAAGCAAACACAATGACATATGTCTACTCGGTAAGCGAACATGCGTTTATTAATACTTTAAAATGATTCGAAATGACAGAGTTTTTGTCCTTAAAAGGCCCTGGCTAGATTCAGTATAACAATCAAGCAGAGTTACGATTAGTTACTAGAACAAGACTGACTTCCTAGCTACACTAAACAAGCCTTTTTTGCAGAATGTGACACTACATTTGATTCGCAGTGTTTTATTTTAATTTAAATCATTAAATAATAAGTATTAATTTAAACTGAGAGATCAAATTTTTAATTACAGTCCTATAAAAACTGCGTTTACCTTCTAAGCTTAGCTTTGTTCTAGATACATACGACACGTGCAGTCTGACAATTGAGCGCAAAATGAAACTAAATCTATTACTCACTTGGGCAAAATTATCAATTCTAACTTAGTCAACTGACACACCGATTATGTTACTACAAACCTTAACAGTATTACAGAATATAGTCAATGTTTGGAATACTGACTAATTAAAACAAAGCAAAACGAGTGTAACAAAAATAGTTGTCATAACAGTTTGAAACGGCAGAAGTTTTGGTGCACCTCCGCCCTCTCTGTTTTCAACTTCAGTTGTAGATGTTGTAGATGTAAATGTAGATATAGATGTAGATGTTGTTCCATTCCTTTTTGTGGTTTCCAGAACGCATTGATAAGAAACAGTTAAATACTTTTGGGTATTTTCGCAAGGGTCGCCATCCAAAGCCTTATTTTTAACTTCAATATTGCATGTTTTCTTGAAGTTACACCTTTGAAAAAAGTATGTAAGCTTCAATAGTATTTAGTAATTTGTTATACTTACATTTTGGACACTATTTTTGAAACGATTGTTTTTCCGCAAGGCTGCCAATCCATAGACGTGGGACAAATTGAGCTTGAATTCCGACCATAGAAAGCGGTTAAAACTCCAATTTGCTTGTTATTAGAGCAGGATACTTTCAGAGTTTCTGCTTCGCATGCGGATTCAGTGTATACAACCAGTTCCGCTGTTCTTATTTCTTTGACGAAGTAAAGGCTGCTGTCGATTTTACTCAATTGGTGCTCAGTAGTGTTAGCATTCAAATTGTTAATGTTTGCAAAAATGCGTTCAGATAGCATCAGGGTGAGAAAAAGAAGTAACATTATTTTACAGTTTATGTATCTGGTCTTATGAAAATGCAACACCTAGAATTCGGTAACTGCTCGATCGAAGCATGCAGACGATTTAGAAAATTTTCAGAACATTGAAAGGAATTATCTAGAAACTAAAAACTTGTTTCAAGGCTCCAAACCAGCTTTTGGCTTTGCAGGCACGAACGGATATGGCAATCAAACTCCATTCAAATATAACCCTCAATTACATTGATTAGTTTTTTTTAAATTCTAAGTCGCACTAAAATTTTAATAACAAATCATTATCTTAATTTAGGACGAATATCTTGCACTATAACATGGTTTACCTATAAATCATGTTACTCATGTTTTAGTGGCATCATAAAAAACTTTTCACTCAAAGTGTCTATAAAACCTATTATTACCACTGCTAACTTATACACTGTTTCAACAACAGATACGCGGATATTCATTTCTCAAAACTAAAACCACAATTTATGAAATATACTTTTATACTTTTTTCAGTTCTAAATTACAATTTTTTATCAAAGGCCTAAAATGAAAATTTAACTAATGTATATTTTGCATAGACGCAAATTTAATAACAAACTTTGTAATCACAAAACAAATCTTTAGTAACAAGCCTTGTACAGAGCCGATAAAAACGGCTGGAAATACTCATGATGTCTTGCTAAACATCCAACATGTACAAACGAAAATTTTTGTAATTCCAAAATTATTTTAACTAATTGTAATTTCAATTAGTTAGCAAAAATTGAATGGAAAGTCGAGCGGGTGTGCTGGTTTATTTGTAAAGTTATTTTGTTTAGGAGATAAATGTGAGTACCTTTTTCAATAATTTCTGGTGACAAAGCGGGAAAGTGTTTTTATTTTTCAAACATTTAATTTCACACAACAAACTATTGAAAACCATCCAGGTTTGTTATTGCTTCAGTTTTGTTTTAGTTGACTACTAGATTTTTTACTGGATTTCGAAAGCATTTAAAAGCATATATCATTAACGACTGAAAAATGTTAATTCGTAAACTCCGACAAGTTTCTACTCACTTTTCCAGCAGTGTACAGCACATAAAACAAATCAATAAGTTAGGCATCCTAAATTCCTTCAACCTGTACACAACCTCTAAGTTGTAATAATATAATATAACAATATCACTGTACTGTACATAATAATTTATAATTAATTTTTATTTGTTATTAATTATTTATTAATTAATTTATAATTTTATAATTTGAATGGGAAAAACCGCACTCCATCATTTGCTGACTAATATCCTTTAATTTTGTATCTGTTTCTTCCAGAAAGGTACCGGATTCTGGACATGAAGAAAACTCATACGATGTTGCGATCGTCGGCGGTGGAATTATAGGTATCAATTGCATACAATTTCACTATATCACCCTCAAACAAATTTATAGCTTATAATTGGTTTCAAAGTAATATGCATTTCGTTGAATATCCAGGTGCTGCCACAGCCATGACCTTGGGAAATCAGCATCCGACGCTTCGCATTGCCTTAGTTGAAAAAGAGTCACGCTTAGGTAATTACATTATTATTTTATTTCTGTACTAATTTACAATTGGGAACGTTTATTATGATTATTATAAACACTAAGATATTACAGTAACATACGAATATTAACAGCACCAAATGGCTTCCCGGATTTTGGTAGCTCTTAATTTAGAGAGTATTTTTAAAATGTGAGTGGTAAAACTAGTCATTTTGCAATTATTTTTTGAAACCGTTTGTATAATTCAAACAACAAGGTACAACTACAACAGTACTACAAAAATCAGTTTTTTTTTATAGTGAGTTGATTGGATTGGGATCAAATTGGATTCACTTGGACTGAAAGTGGAGTTTTGACTGAATTGGAATTTTAGGCTAGTAAAGCAGAGTACAATAGTGGATTATACAATACTTATAACCAGAAACTGAACATCCTGAATTGTTTCTAGCGTGAATCGACTGTTTTCGCCATCTTTATAGTAGGACTATTGAGTCTATAAAATCTGAAACCCCTCAATTTGTGTGTACGCAAATTGTGCATTACATTATCACCTCGACATTTTTTTTTCAAATGCTGCTTAATTTAGTTTAGCTTCTGAAGGGAAAAACAGTACACATAACGAGATTGAAATTTGAAATAATTCATTACTTAGAGAACTACAGGTCTGAAAGCAAAAAATAAGCTGAATTTTAAAATTGAATTTAATTTCTTAAGTATGAACACTTTGTATAGAGCTGATTAGATAATTCGAAATTGGAGCCATTCCGAGATAATTTGTGTAATTCAGGACTTTTTTGCTAGTGATTCTGAGCAAAGCCAATTTTGTGTATTATCTGGATTGAGATTTTCTAATCTAACAGTATGTGTCTAAGCGTCAAGGAGGATGCGTTTTTATGTATTACGAACGATATTTCTTGGGAATTTTCTGTTGCGAACCAGACAGTTTACATTTTCAACCTTTATAAGAAAGTCTTATTGAAATGACTTTTAATATTTGCATTACAGTTAGTCGTAAGGTCAGCTATGCTTGGAATCATATTGGAGTTTCAAAAATAATGTTTTTGTTCACGCAATTTTAGTAACAAAGCTATAATTTTATTCTACAGCAAGTTGAGCCATATAGTCATAACATCAATTACATCAAGTTACACGGCACAACAGTAAAGAAACTCATTTCGTTGTCGGAAGTTCTCTAGCCAAACTTTGCAATTCGGGAATAAGGTTAAATACTGCAAATCTTGCAACTAAGTAAGGGTTTTTGTTTCTTGGTCGGCCCACAAACTCTAAATGAAATTTTTAAAAACGTATTTTAAAGAAAACGTATGAAACTTCAAACTTATAAAGCATACTTAATGCTTAAATTCAATCTTCATCAAAAATATTCCGTTCGACACAAACCTTGTTTTTCCTACATCCCGCAACTCTTACAAAAAGTATCTTAGGCTGACAGTTTATGTAAGCATACTAAGCAAGAATTGTAGCATGAGTCTTTTTGCAAGTTATATCGCAGTTGCATTACCATTAGTTTTTAATACTTAAAATAATATTCTCTTCTATTACAATTCTCCAATGCCTGCAAGCTTCTGGTGAGTCGGAGAACTTTTTCGAAAGAATCTTTTTTTTTTGCTTCGCGTGGTACGAGAAAGAGGGCATGAGAGTAGCAAAAGGTGATTTTGGATTAGTATTTTAGTGATTTTTCATTCTATTTTAGTCTAAAGTTTTGCACAATTATCCCAGGCAAAATTGCACTGTTTCTATAATTTTAATTGATTTCACGTACATATTTTCTTTTTCATTCATCTTTATTCCAATGTTTTTCTTAAACATGGGATTACTTGTTGAAAGTAAGGTTCAACAGTATTAAATGCACGTGAAACCATTTATAATTTTTATATGGCAATTAAAATAGCGTTTATTACTCTTCGCACGTGTACTATGCAACATGGATAAATTTAAGTTTTTAAAACATAAACGTAATTGAGCAACACAAAAACAAAATTTTATATCCATAACGCTGCGATTTACATGACAAGGGACAATCTTGAGTTCCTACTACTTTCAAATTTAAGCCTCTGCTGTGCATTAAAACCTAAAAAAAGAAAACTAAAGTTTAGTGAAATAAATAATTTAGAGATTTGGTTTCTGAGTTCTAGTTTTTGTATTTAATACATAAGAGTACATAAATGCAAACATATATAACTTGATTAGTGTATAATTGAATTCGTCAATTGAAAAAAAGAATTAATTTAGAACAGCTCTATTTGTGTGGTTATTCATATAAATAATTTCAACGAAACATATGTGTAAGCACCAATAACTGTGAAATTATAACTTTTACAAAATTGATTGATGTGGATGTCCCACTAAAATTACTTTAAACAGTTATACTTTCTTTAAACAACGCAAATTCCATTTAAGTGGATCGATTTCACCATACCACTAGAGTTAAGTTGTAAAATTGTTATTACATTATATTTTGTAGAATCGGAATTGCAAGTATATGATAGTTTAGGTTTTGAAATTGTAGGGATGGGATCCCAGCCTAGGCGCGCGTGTAGTTTTTGTGCGTTTGCAGAGGAAGATTGATGGAGTGAAACCCGAAACTAATTAAACAAGGAAGTCTAATAGGAGAGGGATAAGCTTACTCTTAGCAAATAAGATACAAGGAAGATATAACCAAAGCAAAGCTCTCTTCTACCTTAAATCTCACAAACTTTTCAAGCTCTGCACAACACTATCTCGACCTTAATTTCTCCCTAGCTTACGACTGATTACAGGACACAAGATGGACTTTTAGGCTTCCTCCATAAATCAGAGCCAGGCGAACAGACAAAAAATAGGCTTCCTGTCAACGATTTTTTCCGATTCCAATTAATGACAAGCGCAGAGGGCTCTCTGTGGGTGATCATTTTTCTTCTGCCCAATGATTTAAGTCCTCTCTGCGGTCATCCTTCACTTTCAAAGAGGTCCAGTACTGCTGAGAGCTAAACAAGGACTCTGCAAAATGCCGCCCTTCTCAAACAATGCCAAATGATTTACACCAAATATTACAATTTCTCTCTACCCTGTATTCAAGACATTGCGCAATTAATGACGTATACATTTGTTATTATTTTCCAATTCCATAACGAAACCCTGATAGTGCCGGATGTCACTAAAGCATTTCCAAAAATATTCAAATTAGTCATAATAATATAAATTTAGGACATTTAGAAATATTCAATTGTATCTAGGAATCTAAGATCTAGGAATTCCAGAAAGACTAATAATGTATTTGATAATATTTTTTGGTAAAACTTTTAGATATTATATACATAAATAGGTTGACCTAATCCAAAAACTTCACAATATGGAACATTAGTTATATGGAAGCGAGAGTTAATTTTTAATCCTTTGTTTTAAATAATTTTTTTTTACAATCATCAAATACCTAGGAATACCTATGCTAGTTGCTAGTTTGCAAAAATTTTACAAATTAAGACTACAAGATTTGTTCTAACTTATTTCTCATTTTGTGCACAGTGTTAAACACAAAGAATTAGCAAGGTATTTGACACATTACAATTACAATTGTAATTGTAATGTGGGAGTTTAAACTCCTAAACAATTTTCGCAAACAACGGTATTCTGTATATATACACAAAATTTTAAACCGGGTACATTGGGACATATAATGCGATCAAATAGTAAAATTACGAAAATTTATTGGCCGTAGATGCAGTTAAAGCAGTTAAATTGCTACGGCATGTACCTTGCAAGATCACCTTGTACTATGTTTGAAATGTATCTTTTTGGAAAACACTGTTTAATATTTATGAAATAAATCAACTTCCTACATAATCATACAATTCAAAACTCAGCCTTTAATGAAAGGAATGTTTGTTCT